>JABUQX010077075.1:10000-20000 GCA_015478945.1 Trachelipus rathkii
AGAGTGTTCCTATTTGCAGTTGCAGGACAGTAAATGGAGAGAATCTATTAAACTGCATAAAAGAAAAATATAACGGGCACATGAATAATCGTGACCTATTTTGCATCATATAATAATCATGAAAAAAATTGGAAGGATACAAATTATCCACGAAGAAGTTTAAGTCACTCTCAAAATTTCGTTGATTCAGAGACGAAATGCCAATACGTAGTTAATAGAAAATACTTGGTTTTTATTGAAAAGACGAAATAAAAGACAATGTGTCACAAATAGAAAGATGATGGATTTATATTTCCTGGGAGTTTATGTGGGGAAAAACATCGGAAGAAAATCGGTATTTCGAGGGAAATTTTAATTTTTTTTTGCAATTTTCTAAGCTAATAATAATAATAAATAATAATAATAATAATAATAATAATAATAAAATAATATAATAATAAATAATAATAATAATAATATAATAATAATAATAATAAATAATAAATAATAATAATTAATAATAATAACAATAATATATAATAATAATAATAACTGTGTCCTGTAATATTTCAGAAGAAGAAGAAAGAAAGATAATAATGAATAATATAATAATAATAATAATAATAATAAACAATTATAATAATATTAATAATATAATAATAATAATAATAATAATAATAATAATAATAATAATAATAACAATAATAATAATAATAATAATACTGTGCCTGTTATATTTCAAGAAGAAGAAGAAAGATAATAATAATAATAATAATGAATAATAATAATTAATAATATAATAATAATAATAATAATATGATAATAATCTCTTCTTCTTCTTCTTCTTCTTCTTCCTTCTCTTCTTCTTCTTCTTCTTCTTTCTTCTTCTCTTCTTCTTCTTCTTCTTCTTCTTCTTCTTCCTACTTTCTTCTTCTTCTTCTTCTTCTCTTCTTCTTCTTCTTCTTCTCTCTTTCTTCTTCTTCTTCTTCTCTTCCTTCTTCTTCCTTCTTCTTCTTCTTCTTCTCTTCTTTTTCTTTCAATACTAAACTAATAGATTAGTTGCACATCTTAGAAGATCAATGGATTGGGGCTCCAAGATTTCCAAACACGGTTTGAAGAAATAGATCATGCCAACATTTTACACTAGAAATTTTTATGTGGTATAACGAGTAGATAATTCCAAATCTTTGAATGTCCATTGTATTTTTTAGATTTTCAAAAGGCATTCGATACCGTCTCTCATCAAAGATTATTGGAAAGCTAAGAAGCTCCGGTATGAGGAAGGCTTTTTAAAATTTGGAATTTAAATTGAGTGTTTATTGAGCTTGATGACTGGCGAGTTGTTGGGTCAATGTGAGCGCTCAGAATGGGCTGATGTTATTAGTGGTATCCCAGGATTCTGTCCGGGTCCAATACGTTTATTAAATTATGTAAATGACACAGATCATGAATTTTGTAAGCAATATCTTCGAAATTTGCCTGATGACAGAAACTTGGAAGTCGCATAAATTGTGTGAAAAGATTATCAATCACTCCCACAGCGATTTGAGAAATAAAATTGCAAATTTGGGGCGTCAAAAACGTGCAGTGGGAATTTTAATACCGCCCACTCCAAGGATTATACATAGGGGAATTGTTTGGAATGGTTTAACCTGACCCACCATAGATGACATATATTAAATAAAGTTGTCAGTTCGTAGGAAAAGGATCTTGGGGGGTATTAATTAATAGGATTTAAAAATTTGCGAAACAATTATGCGCCGAAGCCGGGTTAAGAAATAAAAAATAAAGCTTCTAGAATCTTATTTGCCAGAAACTTTTCGAATATAAATCTAAAGTATAATAGTTCCTTTCTATAAAACATTAGTTAGACCTCATTTGGGAATACGCAGTGCAGTTTTGGAGTCCATAACTCAAAAAGGACATAGAAAAAATTGCAAAGAATTTCAATAAAAGGGCATAAACATCAAAGGCAGAATTGGGAGGGTAGTCATAACCGAAAGCAACGTATCAACACCTGCATCATCACACTATGAAGTTCGTTAGAAATTTAGATGATATAATTCTTTTAGAGACAAGAAGACTGATAGGAATATAAATAGAATTTTTCAAATACTAAAATAATTTGACAATATCGAATTTACAGGAATTCCTTTATTAAATATGATTTTCATGAGCAACACAGAGAAATGGCAAAACTTTGTCATATACGATTTCAAAAACCAATATTGCTAATAATTTTCTTCACTTACGATTGTAATTGAAAGTGGATAGTCCTCCCTTAAGAGAAATAGTGAAAAGCAGCAAAACATCGATTTATATTCAAGAAAAAGTTAGATAAATACTTTAAGAAAATTGGTCTTTGATTTTCTAATCAACTCGATATTATTTTATTAAAACGGGGACAGAACTAAGATGTGAACCTAATAAAGCAAACTCAAAGAACTATTGAGATTACTTGGTTAAATGTTTAAAAGCACATGCTTTAAAAAGAATTGAGCGCGCGAACTTAATATAACAGGTTTTTGAAACATATTATAAATGCCTAGACATATCCTGTTCTAAGATGATGGTGATCTAAATAGATTAATCAATCAACAATAAGTAAGAAAAATACTCAAACGAAATTTTCCGACACTTGGTGCCCTAATGATTTTGATTGCTTTAGAAACAATTTCTGCCTGAGTGAGCAAAACTCATAACTGTAATGAAAATATAAAGACTGTATAACAGTTTTGATGTTCACCGCATAGAACATATCTGTCTAGAGGAACAGTGATTCTAAATTCGATGAAACTGAGGTAGGGAAAAATAATTATTCAAAAACTAAAATAGTTTAACCCCACTTGTAGCAAATCTATGATGTGTTGTTTAGAAAAACAGGAAAACTGTTCTGATAAGCAAACTCATATGTCCAATTGGACATGGAGAATTATCCAATGAAATCAAATACTCAAAAAATAATTTAGAACCTTTGAGGTTTGTTGCTTAAGCGATCTGCTCTATGTGATCAAATTTCAGTTGTTAAAATTGAATAGGTTAAAAATTATAATCATTTCCAAAAGAAATACATAACAGATTTTTTTTTAACAAAAACCAGAGACCCATATCTATCCGCAATTATAATAAACAAAAATAACGCTTACAGGATCTAAAACTTTGTAATTCGACTTTAAAATATTTTTGAGCCGTAAGGGGTTCTTAGTTCTTTTTTCTTCTTAATAAAAAAAACAAGCTTATATGTATATATATATATATATATATAATTATATATAATATTATTATATATTTATTAATAATATTATATAATAATATATATATATATATATATTTATATATAATATAATAAAAATATATATATATATATATATATATATAATATTATATATATATATATATATATATAATATATATATATATATATATATATAGATATCATTATATATATATATACATATATATATATATATATATAGTAATATATACTGATAGTTACAGATACGGAGTCTTGTAAGACATATGCATGCATGTCATAGAGTGTATACAACTCTGTAGACGAGGATTAACTTGCGGGAGTTCTCTCCTGCGTGTATACACCTTTAAAAAACCTGTTTGGTTGTAACTACCAAAAAGCTTATATTGTTATGCGTAGAACAATGAATGTTGGCCCTGTTCTCCCACAGGGAGAAGGAATAAAAATGCCAAACATGAGCTTCTGATTGGTGAAGGCCCCAAACGAAGGCCCGAAACTAAAGAGACGCGAGAGTATTAAGGTTATAGACGTACATTACAAAAGAGGCAGCTTAATAGGGTTCAAGTGCCTCAATACTTCAATTAAATCATCCCAGTGGGTTATATGACATTACCGGGAGAAGTTCCTTAAAGTAATTTATAAACGATTATTGTGCCATACCATTCTTGATCCATGTATCCAATTAAAAGATACATTCAATAATCATTCCACTGGGATTAATAGAGCCCACTGCAACAGAAATCTCTCTTATTTCAAAACACGTGGTTGATTTATGAAGTTTTCCATTAATTGATGGCTAAATGAGTTTAAGTCCTACATCTTCTGGTGTACCCTAAAAAGGACTATAAGAATCCCCCAATATTGGAGTCAGATACTATGCAAATCCTATCCTGAATATTCCAAAAAAAAAAATTTCATTTCTGTGTAATTAATGCGAAAACATCAGTGCTGTATTTGACTATACAATAAAATTGTGCGAGTCAATAATAACAACGTTGAAGATATTAAAACATCATACAACCTTAAAAATAATAAGAAAGTCGTTGTTATAACAATTTCAATGTAGCCGACAGAAATCCGGTTTGCACGCTCGAAAAATTGAGAATTTTCAAACCAAATCCCATTTTAAGGCTTAATATTCGGGCCGCTTAGCTTGAACTTCAAATTGACTCCATGCAATATAGTCAGTAAAATCGGACTTGTAGAAAAATGGTTTTTCGGACTAAGAAACTGACTTTCAGAACTCAAGCTAAGACCATTCCTCGAAAGGGAGTAGGGGAAGGGCAAGATCACCCTCCTCCGCAACGATTAAACCCTCAAAGGAATGGATAAGGGCCATCTGGTTTCTTCATCTGAACAGAATAGCTTGAGATGAGACGCCAACAAATCTTCCCGCCAAGAAAGGAGGGCGAGGCGTCCTGATTATAAGTCACCAACAAAGACTTACAGTCATTTAACATCAAGTCAACTGCCAACCTTTGACGCTTATGATGTTACAAATTGGCTCAGCGCTACGATGGTGATCTTCAAATTAAATCACATCGAAGATACCCACGAGCGTGTCCGTTTGTTAGCCCCAATTTTGCCTACAAATCTGGTACCAAAAATCAAATTCCCACTTCAGAGTAATGCTTATAGATTGCTATTAGAAGATATCGAACAGACTTATCTTCCCGCATTAAGAAACCGAATTCGCGACATCTTCAAAACAAGGCATGCGACCAGATGAACTTCCAAGCAAATATCTTCATCGTGTGTGAAAGGAGTCCTTGGCAACAAAAGCTTCGAGGTCTTAGTCGAACTAACCCTAAATTCGCTGTAGACTTATTCCTCGAACAAAATCCAACTAACCTACGATGAGCGTGGTACTCTTGCAGAAAGGCTTATTAACTTCTTCTTGCTGCGTCTGGCAGTGACCTTTTACAAAACTAGTTTTCAAAAAAGACAGAAGATATCAACAACAGAATTATGAACAACTGGAGTTCTGTGAATGCTTGTCAAACAACACAGACGACAAGAAACAGGACTCCGCTTATTCCGAAAAACACCGAACAAAACCCAGAGCGCACACATGACGCTGCCCAGCCCAATGACAACGCAGCTCTCGCGCAATTGATGGCTCAACTTTTTGAACAACGGTTGACATGAGCTGGCGAGCTCTGTTCCAGCAGCTGCTTTAAAGGTCAACTCCCTGCAGCCGATGGACGTACAACTGAGACGGGAAAAAGTCAGACTAGACATTCAAGGTCGGACAACAATAATGGATTTCACAAATACTTTTAATAACGCCGTCCAAAACCTTTGTTATTATCATTCGCGCTATTTATACAAAGCGTACCGCTGTGAAGGTACCGAATGCCCTTTGTATCCATTACTTCATAATAATGGCGAGATGAACGCCACACACACTACCTCTCAAACTTCGGGAAACTAATACCTTGGCTGTCTGAATCTCCATCTCACAGCAGCCATGATAATCCCGCTCACCATAGAAAAGTGAAGTTTCATAATTCTGTACAAGTGATCAACGATACTTATATTAATAGTGAAGAGTGTATTAAAATAAACTTAAAATTTTTTAGTGCTGGTGAAACTACCGATAAACGTATTAATAATATTACTACTCACAACATTATTAATAACAGTAATCAAACTACTATTACTGCTACTACTACTACTACTACTACTACTACTAATAATAATAATAATAATAATAATAATAATAATAATAATAATAATAATAATCAATAACTAATATAATAATAAAAATTAATAATAATAAAATACTAATATAATAATAATATAATATATAATAATAATAATAATATAATAAAAATAATAAAATAATAATAATAATAATAATAATAATAATAATAATAATAATAATAATAATAATAATAATAATAATAATAATAATAATAATAATAATAATAATAATAATAATATATAATAATAATAATAATAATAATAATAATAATAATAATAATAATAATAGTATTCTGAATATAATAATAATAATAATAATAATAATAATAATAATAATAATAATAATAATAATAATAATAATAATAATAACAATAACAATAACAATAACAAAAAAATAAAAGCAATATTAATAACAAAAATTGATCAAATGATCAAGACATTTGAAACAACTATCAGACTAAGATATGAAAATATAAACATATTAAAACCAAAATGAACTTGAAAATAATGAAAAAATAAATAAAAATTATGTACAAGAACCTATATTAACTCATAAAATTGTAAAAGGGTCGCATGCGCCTTCACCAAACAAACTTAAAAATTCACCATTGAAAAATAGTAGTAGTCTACAGAGTAAAAATATTCCAATTAATAAAAATATTATAATAAATGATACCAATGTCTCGAAATGTTATGGTAAGCTAAAGAGTACAAATTTTATTACAACTATTAACCCTTCACAGGCGGGGTTTGTCTTTTTTCAATCTAATTTACCTAATGATGTGGATGTTATGAACTGTGTAGAAGGAAGTGAGAGAGATGAAGCCGATATCTTGTTAGATTCAACTGTTTTGAATGCTGTTAACGATCGCTGTTTTGGCAGTATGAATGTTACAGGCCGATGTTGAATCAAACCGAGAAAATTAAGCAACATTGTGACTCCCCTTATACACGCGTCTGTGAACCATCTAAATAAGGTAAATTATTTTGTAGATTGGTGGGGGTAAGCATGAAAAACAATCTGTCTTGGAAGGGCTCTTGCAAATAGCAAACCTCCTCTAGGATACATGTTGCCTCAAAATAATTCAAAATTTCAATATACCTTGAAGTTTGATCTGGGATTAGGCTGGAAACGTATGGCTTCTTTATAGATTGCTAATATTCAATAATGACAGTTTAGGTATAGCATGTGTAAAATTTTAAAATGGGCATTGATTTTCCCGGAGATTCTTTATAGACTCTATTGTACATAATTCGGTATTATTGATGTAAAATACAAATTTTTATATTAAAGTTATCCTTTAAATTTCGCGTTCCACCATTCTGTCTTCTTCCTCCTCCTCTACCTTTGTGCATGTCCGTTCTAGTCGTCCTCTTTTTACTGATATTTTATTAGTAGACAACTCAAATAAAGCGCTACTCGTGGCCACGACATTATATTGAAACAAATGCAGACATGGGATCAAATGAATTTGTAACATCAAGAAAATGGATTAGAAGAAGAAGTACAAAATTGGAAAGATTGAGGACGTGTCTTATAACTACTAACGAGAGACCGCTTTTATACTGATAAAAGTATTAATAAAATTGGCCAACACCTATCCTTATCAAGTAACCATCAAAGGACCCCCAATCTCTTCTCAGGGCCCCTTCGTATCCTCGCAAATTGTAATGCAGAAACATCGGGGCAGATTTGATAATCTCTTAGGCTACAGGTGTGTTATAAGAACGAACAATTCTCCTGGTCGTCTTCTATTGGCGTGTGCTCGAAAAAAGTCATAATCGAGTGAGAATCATATCGGACTTTAGAGAACTAAACAAAAGAGCAGAGATCGAAACTTATGGTCTCCCCCACCTCCAGGATGCCATGTTTACTTTGAAAGGAAGTAAACTGTACAGCCGTTTGGACCTCACGCAGGCCTTTTACGGAATTCCACTCCACCCAGACACCGAGAAGTACTTCACCATAACATCCAACATCGGAACCTATAGCTATCGATGCCTGCCAATGGGGTTCGTCTCCTCCCCATTTATCTTTCAAGCCTTTATCGATATTCTAATGCAGGGTATCAAAAATACCTGTACCTACATGGACGATATCTTAATCCACTCACAGACTGAAGATGAACACAAAATCATCCTTGAACAGGTATTGAAAAGACTACAGTATTTAAATATCAGTATCAATCCCGCCAAATGTCAAATAGCTGAGAAAGAAATCGATTATCTAGGCTATACCATCAATGATAATGGCATCAAACCTAATTATGAAAAGATCAGTGAAATAATAGATACCCCAAAGCATAAAACTATCAAAGAATTAAGAAGCTTCCTTGAAAAAATTGGGTTCTATCGCACCTCCATAGTATGTTTTTCAGATTTGACAGCTCTTCTCAATCTTTTCCTGAAAGGCAAGCCCTACGGAAATCGTCGCATTGATTGGAATCCCACAGCAGATAAAGCATTCGAAAATGCTAAAGAGGCTATCAAAAATACCGCCACACTAGCTTATCCCAGCACTTCCAACCCATTTAAGATCATCATACATACAACAGACGTAGCTGTAGGAGCAGTGATCCTGTCCGCCGCTGACGAAGGAGACCAGCCCGTCGCCTTCTACAGTACAATATTGTCGCCTGTTGAAAGAAAATATGATCACGCTAATCGACTGTTAGTGGGTTTAACAAAGATTTTGAGAAAATAGGGATATTTATTCGCAGGAAAGTCCTTAAAGATTCTTACACAGTCTCGTGAACTGCTACAAAAGTATAAGAGAACAAATGATTGCAAAAATTACAATCTGCGTGAAATAAGGAGTTTAAACCTGTTGAGCGCTTACAAAGTCTCCTGGGAACTAATTACCAAGAAGACAAACCCTTTATCTGAATATCTACTACACAATAAAATTGTTAACGGGGATGCAGACATTGCAAATGATGACTTACAGCTCAACATTGAAAAAGGGGCGGAGCTTCCGACTACACCCCTCCGTACGAGCGCTATGATTGGCTCGACCGCAAGTCAACTGACCAATCAGAGCGACACACTCTGTACAATAACAAAAGGTGAGATGTCTAGACGTTTAAACACCTTTTCTCTATGAAAACCCTCTCCAGATTTTTTGAAAAAAAGGTGTGTGCGCGTTGACCATTAAATTCCAACAAATGAAAGAATGTTAGAGGCCTTTTTAAATAACCACAAATATAACAAAGGACTTTCTTCGCAATGCTGTTCGTGTGAAGAAGCATCTGAAGACAAAAATAAGATGGATTAAAATACTGATCTATGCAGTTCCTATGAAAAAGAAAATTTAGATAAATGGAAAAAAATACTCAATTTGTGTAAACTTTCTCTCCATTATCTTGCTGGTTCTCCAATCACTGCAATGATGCTCACATGGAGCTGATAAAACGTTTCCGGAAAGAGATAAATTACACAGAGATTAGTGAAGATCAACTAAAAGATGAATATATCCAGTCCTTACTTACAGATAAAGGGAATAGTTATTTAATTATTAAAAAACAAAACTTCTGGTTTAAGAAAAGAGAGATCTCTTTATATGTCGATATCTCTATAAATTATGCTCCGGTCATCCTCCCCGACGCCAGAGTTAACGACCTTATCCGTATGACCCACCTTCAAGGTCATTTGGGTATTTCACGGTGCCTCACCGCACTGAAGACAGATTTTGTATTTAAAAATATGCATCAAAAAGTCAAGGAGGTGGTTCGCTCATGCCCACAATGTCAGATATCAAAGGTCGGCCGTGGAATAAACCCGATTTACGGAAAATACAGAGAGGTTTCCTATAAGTTTGAAGCCATACATGTAGATATTCTTAAGTTACCTGTCTGTAAAGGATACAAGTATTTATTAACTCTCATCGACCGATACTCTCATTATGTGTGGGCATCGTTTGAAGGACCATCAATAAGGAAACCATGTACAAACACCTGATCTCTTTAAATAGTTTCCACTTATCGATATTCAGTAATCACCTCGTTTCAGTCGGCGCAAACCAATTTTACGTCAACTTATTCGGAGAGCGTGTGTAAAGCTGCT
>JABUQX010077075.1:25000-32650 GCA_015478945.1 Trachelipus rathkii
AAAAAAATGTTTTTTTTTGTTTGTTCTGGCTTTGCTTTGAAATCATTATTTCCTAATTGCTTTTTTGTACAAAGCAAAGAAAAAAAATATTATTCCCTTAAAACTTTGCTTTTGTTATCTTGACATCGCTATTTTGGTTCTCATATAAATTAGTTATTTTAAGTGAAAATTATATTTTTTAATGCATGTAATATTTTTTTATTTCTTGACCGTTCTGGCAACTTTAGATGACGAAATAATACAGAGAACGTAATTAATTTATAGTTTATTAAAGGCCGTTTTCGTTTTGCATTTGTGCGAAAAAAAATGCTTCAGTTTTCGTTCGTTTTGTAAACCTAGCGCAAAATCGTAAAAAAGGTCCACCAAAATCGTACGATTTCCCTAATTCGTTAGTCGAAATGGAATAAATTTTAATAAAGCATGCACACCTTACGAGTATTTAAGGAAATTTTCTCTACGTTTGATGAGCATTTTTTTTACGGTTTTGCGCTAACTAAGTTTGACATAAACGAAAGCAAACTTAAGGCATTTTGCATTTGTGTTTACGAAACGCACAATGCAAAGATGCATAGCTTCATCCAGTTTTCTAATAGGCACCACAGGTGCATTCGATAGGTGCATTCAGCACAGATTGCATCAAGAGGTTGCAAATATCAGGAACAGCCGTTTGGAATTCCTTTTAACATTAAAGTTTATGACTAAATTTAAAAGAATGGATTTTAATCAGTCAAATTAAGGTATATTTTTGACATGCCTTTACTTTTATTCCTTATGATACTTTTTAACAATACGCCTCTCAAAACATTGTAAAGGTATATAATATAAATATTATATATATATATATTATATATAGTATTTAATATTAGTATATATATATATATATATATACTATATATATATATATAATATATATATATATACTATATATATATATATATACATAATATATATATATATATATTATATATAATATTATATATATATTTATATTAATGTATATCTATATCTATATATATATTATATATATATTATATATATATATATAATATATAATATTAATATTTGATTTCATCATATTGATCTTGGTAATACAACAACGAAGTACTCATTAACGGGCCTTACACATTTTTAAAAGGGGGGGCAAAAAATAAAAATAAATAAATAAAATAAATAAATAACAAAAAAATTCATAAAGAAAAATAAAAATTAAAATAAATGAAAAGTAACCCCACCCTTCCTAACATAATTTCCTCTGGTGGGCGCAGACGCGGGACTTAATAGAGGAAGATTAAATATTTGCGGGAAAATAAAGAGGCAAGGAGTTCACAAAATAGAAAGTGGCTGGAAGAAGGAGGAACCACAATGAGTGATCCTTTGAAATGTCTCCAAATATTCACACAATTTTTCATGAGAGAACAAGGCACCTCTTTGTGTTACGAGGGCGACGCCAGTGGTGAGGAATGGCGAGAGGTCAAATTCTCGCGAGCCACTCACTGCGCTCTCTGGTAATACTATAGAAAAGAGATTAGGCCACCTACGTCACGACGCAGAGAAAGAGGGTCAAGGGAGTCAGAGGGGAAGGTATGGACCGAGTTTTAATAGAGCCTCTTAGCCTTAGCTTCCACTCTATCCAAAAGGAGGGTGGAACGGGATCCACCCCAAATGTGGGAAGAACAGTATTCCATGACAGGGGCGAATAAGATTTATATAACCTGGAGTATCTAGCAGAAGAAAATTCCAAGGGATATGATGTCGCTTTATAGGCTTACGCCGGATGTGATGTAGCAGAGGACAGTCTACCTAGTATTAGATCTCAGATATACGCAGAGTATAGTCGTTGTTACGTGTAAGTGCACTGACGCAGGCGCTCGGGAAAGTTGGGAGGTATTTAGAGAGGGAGATATGAGAAGTTGGAGTTTCAAAGGAGTTGAACTTTCACAAGATTCGGTTTACACTGAGAAATTCGACAAATCGGGCAAAGAATTGATATCGGAAGCGTAGACGAGAGGCAACTCTAGATCAAACGAGGGAGCACAATTAAAATGAGTGGAAGATGGAGAGTTGAGTCATCGGCAGAAAGCTAAATTTGAGTTATTTTTTTTTGTTTCTTCATTTTTTTTTTCATTTTCGTTTTCCTTATCCTAATCTCATTATTCTCCCTGATTTTCCTTTTCCTTTGTTTTATTTCTATTTTCTCTTTTCTTTTCTTTTCTTTCTTTCTTTCCTTTTCTTCTTTTTCTAATTTCTTCTTTTTCTATCTCTTCTGCTGATTTTCTCTTTTCCCATTTTCTACTTTCTTTTTATTTCCTTTTCTTTTTTCGTTTTCTTTTCTTTTTTCATCTCATTTTCGATTAAATTCATCTTGGTCTGCTATATATATATAAAATATAATTATATAGGGTTATATATATATCATATATCTATATATAATATTATATATATATTAATAATATTATATCTATATATAATAATATATTAGCTATTCTGGTAAATATATAATGAATAGTAACTAAAGCTACTAGGGACGCAATAAAGGTATAGTAAGAGAAGACACATGTTTATGATTGCTCCGTCGCATGTTTTGTCATGTGTGTGTTGTTTGGAATAATTAATTATTAGTTCAAAAGCAATATGAGATTCTCTTAGCCAAGAAACGTTTAATTATTCTATTCGGAGTGTTATCACTCACTGATAGTATTTCTATGGTTGTTTGCTCGACGTGTGGATGATAAACCCTACTCATAGCTACTATATCTGTTCATGCATATCTATCTATCTATCTATCTATCTATCTATCTATCTATCTATCTATTATCTCTCCTATCTATCTATCTTTATTATCTATCTATCTATCTCTATCTTCGTATCTAGTTAAAAGTAGTCTATCTATCTATCTATCTATCTATCTATCTATCTTATCTATGCAATCTATCTATCAATGCTATCTGATCTAATTTCTCTATCTATTATCTAGCTATCTTATCTATCTTCTATCTCTGATATCTAATCCTTCTACTCTATACTATCTATATGCTAATCTATCTATCTTATCATGCTATTATCTTATCATATTCTATCTATCTATCTATGCTATTGACTTCTATGACAATGTCTATCTATATAATTATATATATCTAATATGTATATAGTAAGATTATAGATCGGCTATTATAGTAATATTATGAGTGTGCAGTAAGACATGCGATATAGTTATATCATAGTCTATCAGTTACGTGATTCTCAGTATATATCTTATATAGTAGCTGTATATATAATATATATTTTTATCGCCACTTTTTGTTTCTGTTTTTTATGCTGATTGAACTTAATAATAATATTGCTTAAGGTAAAATAGCGAACTGCATGAGATTAGGAATTTGCTAGTATGTCTCGCACACTCTAGCTCACTCTCGCTCTCACATGGGCGACTCAGAACGTCTTCCTATATAGAACAAATGTAGGGTTTAGAGTCGACTGATTGATATGCCTAAATATAGAATCCTGACAAGAGTTTTGTTTGTTAACTTCATTAAAAAAAAACGGCAAAAAGAAAACCAAGTGAAATTCAAGCTGTCAGGTGAGCCATTAAGAAAATATGCAACGCATTCTAAATATTTGGGTTTTTATATCAATAATTATTTAGAAGAAAGTTTGGATATTAAAAGAGCAAGTAACAAATTCTTTGATTAAGTTTTAATCTTATTTTTGCGGAGATTTAGATCACTGAATTCTGAAATGATTTTGTACTTGATAAGATCATACTGTACTTCATTTTTTGGAGCAGATTTTTGGGTTAATTTAGCTAATAGCAGTCCAACTGATGAAAACATTTGAACTGGCTTTAACAATGCGACTTAAGAAAACATTAAAATTTCAAGCGAGATTTAGTACCATGAATGTTTGCAATAGTCTGAAAATGTTACGGTTTAAACAGCGCCAACTGGAAGGCTGGACTAGTGTGGAGTAGAAGGAGTAGACCTCTACCTGGGCAATGGTTCGCATCCGCACAGGAAGCTCGTCATCGGATTGAAGGCGCGTCTAGGTAGGATCGAGATTAAGATCCGGTCGTGCTATGGTGAGTCCGACGAATAGTCAGAGAGTCAACGTCTGCCGCCTCCGAGACATTCCCCCACGGTCTACAGGGGCTGTAGGATGCTACATTGGTAGGGAGATATGACGCGTCATTATTTAAAATGCATGAAATCAATACCTGGAGACTGATGACGAGGTAATTTAGAAATAGAATCGGATCTTTATTGATTAGAGGTAAACTGTTGGGATATCAAAACAATATTTCAATCAAAATACAATGTAATTCAAATATTTTTCAAAATGATCTTGATTCTTAAAAGCGAGGAATATGATTTGTACAAGTAGGAAGATTCTTTGAGATGATTTCAACTATTATAATTGTTATTTTAGCTTTGGATTTTTATTTTTAATTAATTTAAAAAAAATTTATTTGTTTACGATAGTAAAGAAATAAAATCTATTATCATACGTACTTCTTCATTATCTATATCTATCTTACTATCTATCTATCTATCTATCTATCTATCTATCTATCTATCTATCTATCTATCTATCTATCTATCTATCTATCTATCTATCTATCTATCTATATTTTCTCTTGTCTATCTATCTATCTATCTATCTTTCTATCTATCTATCTATCTATCTATCTATCTATCTATCACCGTTGTTGCTGAACATTTATATTAATGATCTTATAAAAGATAGTGAAAACAAAATAGGAACTAAAGAAATGCTTCTGTCGAATATAGAAAATTATATATACGGATTTAGTTTTGTTAGCTTCATCGATAGATGGTCTGCATAAATTATTAAATGATGCAGAGAAAATTATTCTAGATTTCTTTCTGAGTTTTAATAAAAGAGCAGTGATATATTTTGGTGAAGGTAGTAATAACATTATGGGAGAGGTATTTAAAAGAAGAATTCTTCCCCGACCCCTAATACTTTAAATGAGATTAAATATTTTGGTTTTATTTTAATTGTATGGACACTTGGAGGACGGGTAGGATAGGGAAAAAGCTATAGATATAGTCTTGTAAATGTTTAACATTTTATTGAAAAGATTTGGTTCGATAAATCAAGATATATTATTGTACTTAGTTCGATAAAACTGTATACCTTAATACGTTGCAAATATTTTGACTAATAAATCAAATAGTAGCGAAATGCAAAGGTAGTCTGAAGTAAGCTATCAAAATGCATTGAAAAAATATGTAAGATTTCTAGTAGAATCAGTAATTACCTAATATATAATTGCTTAAATGCGCTGATGTTTTAACTTTGGCAAAAGATTTAAAAAGAGCATTTTAGATATATACGACGTAATTCATATTTCTTATAATGATCTTGATGCACATAAAGCTAGGAATAAATTTCTACAAAACTGAGAAAATCTTCAAGGTAAATTATTGAAAGTTGAGTAAAGAGTCCTTTCTTATTTTAAATTTTTTATTTATTTAAAATTGTTACTTCTTTTTATTTTATACCTTTTGATGTAATCTGTTTGCTAAATAAAGAATTTATGACTAAAAATATCTATTTATCTATTAGTTTCCGACTGATTGAAAATAGCAATAAGACGTATTATAATAATATTCGTGAATTAAGAATGTTTGTTAACATAAAAAAGTTTTTGAGCAATTTGATTTTTCTAATTAGCCCTATGGAAGTTGAGAATAATGATGTATTTTACACTTCGATTGATATAATCATTATAACTTGTGAGGCTTTTATGGTGCAGGTAAATTTAGAGATGTGAGACAAACGATTTCAATTGCTCTTACGGAAGAAATAAAATAGGGAAAAGGAGATGGTAGAATAAGTGCAGATATGCAAAATATAGTTGACATGACTAGAGGTGAAGAAATGGTGGAATTTTACTCAAATTCTTTGCAGAATCGTTTGAATCACTGCTTCAATGTGCTGATTTTATGTAATGGGAGAAGGTTAGATTAGTTCAATTGATGAAGTCTCGAAGCTTACAGAGAAAAAGCAACTTATCTTAGAGGTTCGCGTTTTTCAAATTAAAATGCTTATCAGATTTAACGTGTTTGAAAGACTTTATATAATATTAGGAGCAAATGAGAGATATTAGGCAATTGAAAACATTCGGAAAAAAGTTACTATATCTGATTCTTCGAATGTTTTTGAAGAGAGGAAATTCAGATTTTGTGCTATCTAATTTTACAATCAGCACCTCAAACACCGCAAGTTATTTTACCAGATGGAAGAGGAAAAATGGGAAAATAATAGTTGCGGAAGAAAAATGAACAGATGCTTAAATTTAAGAATTATATCAGAATTTTCGCAAACAGATAATACTTAAAAGAGATATTAAATTTTATACAAATTCAAGAAAAGATACGCAAAGGAAAATTGTAACAATGATAGATTAAATAGAATGAATATAACAAATGAAATTTCAAATTTAAATATAAGAGAAGATAGCCATTAAAGTAAGGAATCGACATTGACATTGTAAATTAAAGCTCTCTGGTATATGCAGGTTCTCTTTTGGATTTGACTATAGCATTTGACAAAGTTGAAGTGAATTTAATTAATGTTCCCAATAGTCATTTTAATCTTAAATTTGAGGTGTATAGTAACACCTGTCAGCATAAATTTCGGAACTGGAAAGGAAGTGTTCGTTCTATGTAATATTTTTCCAGCTGAATCAGAAATGTAATTCCAAAATTGCAATAATCATATTACTTTTCAAGTTATCTACAGTTTAAATTTACTGAGTTGTATCATATAGAGATCTACAATTTGTTAGATCGTTTTATTTAAAAAGTTTTAAATCATGTTTGATTTAGGTCAAACTATATGCTGCATGCAGTATTTCAATTGCTGTTAATGCTGCAATATCAACTCGAAGCTCGCAGACTCTTGCCAATGAATCATGCAAAGTTTCATTCCCTCTAGATCAAATTTCCTTCCTTGTGACTTCAGTTATTAATGGTGCACTTGTAAGTGTTTTATATGTGTAATTTTATTTTATTTTATACTATAGTCAAAGAATTTTATTAACTATTCATAAGTAGCAGTACATTTCAGTTTATTTTAGTTCGTTTAAAGTTTTTTATTGAATTTACGATATGAATAAAAATTGCGCTTGAAAAATTAAATGTTTTTTGTAATTTGTTTGCCTTAGAGTTCACCACGAGAAGCAATATAGCATACAACAGTGCTGTCAAAACTGCTTATAAAGCTTATTTAGATTGTTTCTTTCGGTAGGCCCAAGGGTTAAATCATGGGCTCAATATACAGCATACACTAGGGTGTAATATTAAGCTAACTCAGTAGTTACAAGGGAAAGAAAGAGCAGCTTGCCTTTTTGAGAATCTATATGATTGGCAGAAAACAAATCATTATATGGTTGTATTTTATTTAGTAACGTTGCTGATTTTACTTAAAAAAATAAAAGCAGTAATTTTGTACTAAATATTTAACCAGTTATGAGACCAGCACTTCTTAGTGAAGCTTAAAAATTCCACAACCCTTTCTTGGCTAAAAAAAATTCAGGCTTGATGATAGTTCTGATATTAATACAGATCTTAACTTCAAGAGATAAAACATATGTAAAGGAAGGATCAAGTGCTAAACAACCATCTC
>JABUQX010077076.1:0-2500 GCA_015478945.1 Trachelipus rathkii
ATATATATATTACATATATATATATATATATATTATTACATATATACATATATATATATAAATATAGATATAAATATATATTATATATATTATTATTATATATATATATTATTATATTATTATTATATTATATTATATATTTATATATATTATTATTATTATTATTATTATTATATATTATTATTATTATTTATATATTATTATTATTATTATTATTATTATTATTATATATTATTATTATACATATTATATATATATATATATATATTATTATTATTATATTATATTATTATATATATATTATTATAGTTATATATATATATATATATACATATTATATATATATATATATATAAATATATATATATATATATATATATTATATATATATATATATATATATATATATATATATATATATATATATATATATATATATATATATATATATATATATATATATATATATATATATATATATATATATATATTTCTTTTGTATATTATCATTTTTACAAGTCTAAAAATAAACAAATTCTTTTTTAAATTTTTAATGTAAACAGGAAGACTAAAATGAAATAATCCCTTTAATAAGTATTAAAATAATTGCTACATAAGAAATAAGCATACATAGGTAATAAAATAATTGCTACTTAAGAAATAAGCATGCATAAGTATTAAAATAATTGCTACTTAAGAAATAAGCATACATAAGTATTAAAATAATTGCTACTTAAGAAATAACATACATAAGTATTAAAATAATTGCTACTTAAGAAATAAGCATACATAAAAAGGTGTTTAGGGCTCGTGTTCAAAGTTGAAAGACAAAATGGAAGAAAGGAAAGTTAATTTAAGGAATTCGAGCAGCTACCCTTGCAGGAGATGCCTCGCCGTCTTTAATTTTAATTGGCATCACCATTATTTTGGCACCTTTGGCTGGCAGTCTCTGTAAAATGAAGGATAATCGCAATAAATAATGAGTTTTAATTTAAATAATTAGATTAAAAAACAAACAATAAATTTACATTATGGCAAAAAAATTCAAATTTAGCTTAGAAATTAAATGCAAAAGTAGGGTTTGTCGAGTTATCCAGACACCGCACCGCACCGCACCCTCTCCGTCGGTCAACCCTAATGTAAAGGTATATTATTCTTGATAGGAAAAGTTTAGAATCAATTCAACTGAGAACCATTTTATTGGCTACTTTCACACACTTAATGAAGCACATTGAAGAGAGAGAGAGAGAGAGAGAGAGAGAGAGAGAGAGAGAGAGAGAGAGAGAGAGAGAGAGAGAGAGAGAGAGAGAGAATTTAAAAAATAGTATTAAGAATTTTAATTTATATTTTGTTAGTTAAAATTATATGGATCTATAATTTAATTTAATTTAATTTAATTTCAGTACACACACATATATATATATATATATATATATATATATATATATATATATATATATATATATATATATATATATATATATATATATATATATATATATATATATATATATATATATATATATATATATATATATATATATATATAACACGGTATATTTAAATTGCATATAAATATTATATTACATATTGATATTATAGATAAAGAAAGTTATTCAAAATTTTAGGTTTCTTTAAAATTTCTTTTAATAAATTTCATGTCACGTAATTTCATTAATTAAGATATTTAATTAATTTATTTTTTATAGATTTTAATTAGTTTTCAAGAAAAAATTTATAAATGTAACTATATTAAATATCTTTATTAACATTTATAAATAAGTTTTATTATTATTTTGTTATTTTAACTTGATTTACTTACACCCATTAACTTATAAATAGAATTTAGTTAACCATCCTATAACTTAGAGGATGGTTACTTGTTACATTTAACTTAATTTACCTACAACACTCAACTTATAAAAGTTACTTAATTAATCCATGCTATATATTATTCATTTCTTTATTTGATTATAATAATTAACTTTTAACCGATAACTTATTAGTAAAATTTATTTTTTTTATGTTATGTAATTCATCTAATTTTCTTATGAAACTGTACTTGCCTTTTTCCTTCATAGAAAATACAATATACTTGCAATTGATTTGCTCAACATTATCTACGTTATCTATAGTGAAAGTATCGAGACCAAAGCCGACAAAGTGAATTCCATGAGTCGATTCAAAGCTAAGAATATATATCATAGCTTCTAATGATACACCTGTTTTCAAAATTAGGAATAAAAAAAGAAATAAAAGAAATGCAATCAAAAGGCAAGGGTAATTAAATTTAAACAATATTATTTGCATTGGAATATTATTTTATTAGATGATTATGTTATGGTTAAGAAAAGAGAAAGTTATTCAAGAAATTTCGTTTACACGGGATAACGGTCATTTCAGAATCATTATTCCAATGTTGTTTAAATTGATCAATATTTTCAAAACGAACATACTTTAACATCTATAGATGTGAATCTATTTAAACAAATTGAATAAA
>JABUQX010077076.1:12500-17500 GCA_015478945.1 Trachelipus rathkii
TATATATATATATATTCTTTCTTTCTTTCTTCTTTCTTTTTCTCTTTATCCACCACTTTCTCTTCCCAAGACTGGGGAGTAAGGTGCGCTACAAGCATCGGGAAAAGAAAGTTGTAGGAGAATATGACAATGTCGAAAGAAAGTCCAGCCTTACCGCCCCTTCTGTACTCATTAATTAGTGAAAACTGTCACAGACAGAAAATCCACCCTAGAGATTCATGGGACTGCGACGGCCCTCACTATGGTATATCATCAATGTGGGGTTCATCCCTTGGACCAGGTGGGCCACAACCACAAAACCCCGCATACTAAACTCTGCCATTCTCGCCAAACATGCACCTTTATTTTCGAGGCTCTGCCAAACTCACATTTCTCTCCTTCAGACATTCTCCGTTCACCTGACTCAATCCACTTTCTTCGGTCTCCTGCAGCCGGTCGGTTCCCAACACACTCACCACTCATACATCCGCTTAACCAACCGACTATCATTCATCCTTTCCATGACCAAACCATCTTCAACATACTTTCATTTATTCTCTCATTTACCCTTTCTTCACACCACACAACTCTCTAATAAGTTCATTCCTCATTTTATTAATTCTTCTCACACCTAGCATGCTCCTAAGATTGTCCATCTGAACACATTGAACTTTAGATCTATACTTTATTCCAGACCATAGTCTCACTACCATACAATAACACAGGTAACAACATACCCTCATGTAAGACCCTAGCGCACTCAAGACTTAGTCCCTTTACATTCACCAACGATTTAATTGCACCAGCAACCTTCCTGCCATTCACAACTCTTTCCTACTACACTCTGCATCATCCATTCCCTTCTCATCCAACACATACCCTAAATATTTAAACTCAGACACTTGCTCCAGCTGCTCACCATCTAACATAACTACACACTGAGGACTGCCTCACTCACAACCATAACCTTACTCTATCTACGTTTACTTTCAAACCCTCCTTTTACATACCCTGCCAAATCTCTCTACCAATCCTCTCAAACTCTCTCTTCAGATTCGCCACACAGAACCAAATCATCCGCATATATATATATATATATATATATATATATATATATATATATATATATATATATATATATATATATATATATATATATATATATATATATATATATATATATATATATATATATATATATATATATATATATATATATATATATATATGGTAAATCTTAATTTGTTTTTTCATTCCAGATGTTAGATAAAAGGGGAGTTGTGCGAGGAAGATGTACAAATTGCACTACATGTGATGAATTTGAACCTTTGCCTCCGGATATATTTGGATATGAATGTGCATATTGTAAATGTGCACCTACATTTCATAATGTACTTGAGGAATTACCAGCAGGTATGTAAGTTTTAAAATAGAATAATCACTTTAATTTTCAAATTATAATGTACATGTTATATACTTTTAGAATCTAGAAGAATAGAGGAATCTATACTGATTCTAATTTTATGATTCTACAAAAAAATTAAACAAGAAAAGGTTACCCAATTTTATACTTATCACGAGCCACTATACACCTGGAAAGTGAAGTTTTCTATGATTATTTGTCAAGCAATCCTTCCCCCCCCCCAACCATTCAAAAAAAATATTTAGTTTCTTATTATTCATTGAAAATGTTTTAATTTCAGGTGATGAATTGAATTTCTTATCTGCCAGAAATAAACTCTCTAATGATGGCTCTACTACAAAAGAGGTATCAACAAATTTGTCAGAAACCGATTTTCCAGCAGAAAACTTATCAATACCTGTATCTGCATCCGAAGATCAGGAAGTAATGGATGCAGAAGAAGCAGTCAATGTAGCGGATTCACATCCAGAACAGAAAGAGAACGAAAACCAGGTTAGAATTTCAAAATATACTTGTGAGAAATGCAATTTTCATGTCAATAATATGCTAGACCTCATTAGCCATGTTAAAGAAAGAATATACATTAAGCATATTTTGCGGTGTAACAAATGTGCAAAATTGAATTTAAGCATTCATGAATTACGTTCTCAGGTGTTGTGGCTTTGTTTTTGAAGAGAAATATCAAAGTAACTTTGAAAAAATTGATAGTTTTGAATTAGACAATGACAAACACTGCTTAATAGAAGAGTCAAATGATATATTAGGTAATATTACTGATTTATGTTTAGAGTTAGAAGGGTTGCACAAATGTAGTCATCTTGCAATAGATAAAGTTGTAAAAGCATTCAGCATTAGTTGTAGTATTGACCTTGATCATATAAAAAATGACTACAGTAGAAAAAAATATTTCAGAGATAGAGGAATTATGTGCACCCCCAAAGAAATAGAGTCAAGTTAAGTTAAATATTTTAAAAGATGGTTTAGTTGTGAATGGAGAAATATTTTATGTGCATCTTTATACCTTGCATGGTGATGCCTTGGCGCTGCACCAAATACTAGGCTTAAAACAAAGTTTTAGTCCATGGGTAGAGAAAAATTGTCATTTATGTGAGGAAGACAAAAGTAACTATAAAGCTCTTGTCAAGCACGATATGTGCAAACTAAGGCTGCCACAAGAACACAGTGAAAGAACGGAGGTAATTGAAAATCTATTTACGAATGATAAAATACAGTGGAAAGAAAAGTCACAACAGTGGGGCATTAACCATAAAACTCCTCTTGTTACTTTAAAGTATTTTTCTCCTGTATTAGATTCTCTATTTGACACAATACATGTTCTTCTAGAGGGCATTCTACCATCTAATATTCAACTTCTGCTGTCAACCCTCTCTGCTCAGGGAATACTTAACCGGGAAGCTTTAAACAAGACTATAAAATAAACTTTAAATTTTGTATAAGTATTAAATCATCTGAGTATCCTAAAGCATTTTCAAGTGGATACTTTAAAGTTAAAGCAACTTCAAAATCTGTTTTAATCTTGGCTATTCATTTACCTTTTTGGTTAAAATCAATAGAAGTTAACGATAACAGTTATTTAAAATGCTTCAGAATTTTAGTAGCTATTGTTAAAATTAATTGGTCTCAAAGTATCGATTACCATTCTGTGCAGTGTGTAACTAAATTAATTGTTCAGTACATCAAACTTTTTTTTTAAATATACCCATCCGAGTCATTCACACCAAAGATGCATACGCTTGTCCACCTGGCAAATCAGTTGCTCACTCATGGCCCAGGAAGAGTAACTTCTTGTATTAGGTTTGAAGCCAAGCATTATGCTGCCAAAAGAAAACGTTTTTTTTAATTTTAAAAATTTAGCATTGTCTGTTGTCAATACATTTGTGATAGATTTGACGTTCCTTATTTCATGGTGATGGAAAACCCATTGATATAAATTCTTCTCCCATGTACAAAACAAGTGCTTTAAGTAATACCGGGACTGATTTAAAATTGAAAAAAATTGATTGGATGGGTTATAGCTTTTGCGTTGGAAACTTTATAATAATTGGAAAAAGGGAATTTGAACCTATTTTTGCTATGATTGATTTGATTGTGCTTAGAAATTACAAAATCTCCTTTCATGTCAAAAGGGTTGAATGTTCTTATGATATTCAATCAATGTGTTATGAAGTTTCTTCAATTAAGCATGAATTGGAAGTGCAGGAACTTACTGATCTAAATGAAAAGTATCCCTTGATATCATATTTTCATAATGAAAAGCAATTTATTATTATTTCCTCTTCAAGATTTGTAACACCAATATAAAAAACTTTCCTTTTTGTAAAATGTTGTTTTGTGTTTTAGTTTCGAAATGAAAAATGAAAGCCTTATCTTACAGATGAAATTCAATATAATCATGGCTTATTAATAAATTTAACACTACCTTTATTGATTCTTATGTACTTGGAACTTTACAAATAACATACCTTTCATAATTACAGTTAGACTTTCCACTGCCAAATTTTTCGCCCTCATTGACGGATTATTTACACGGCAGAGCTTCAGAAAACCAGATGCAGTATTGCAAGAAACTCTTTTTATCAGAACTGATTATGCACCTGAAGTAAGTTTTTTTTATTCACCTAATTTTTTTTTATTTGAATTCACACCTCACGTATATTAACCTGTTTTAGGGAGAGATCTACTCTCCGTATAAGTTAGTATACTACCTAGGATCAGGAGGAGGTATCGAACCTGGGCATACTGTCTTTCGACCCTGTCGCTTATTTCATTTTTTTTATTTATTTTTAAATTCCTACTTTAAATTATGTTTATAGTTACTTAAAAATGTACATGAAGTTCAAATGTTGCATAGTTTCATAATTAAAAGAAATACAATGATATGCAAAAAATGTCACAATGCAATTTTTTTTTTTAGTCAAAATAATCAATCTTCTTAAGTCGAAAAGCAAAGCACAACAAAACTGGAATTATAGAAAATTAGAAAACGCAATTCTTAGAGCTTATCCCAAAATTCATGTGGACGAAACAGTCAAACCAAGCTACAAAAGAAAAGGACCTCTACGTTGGATAATTTCTCATCTTGCTGACAGGAGAAGAAAGCAGTTCTCTCGTGATGAATCAAAGGTGCTAGTATGTCACTCAACCTCTATTGATGACGCATACCGACTGCTACCTCTCTATCTCTCTCTCCTCTCTCTCTCTCTCTCTCCTCTCTCTCCCTCTCTCTCTCTCTCTCTCTCTCTCTCTCTCTCTCTCTCTCTCTCTCATATTTTTGAATTTCAAATATATATTTTTTAAATTCCATATTGTCAGAACGTTTGCTTTAATCCTGTATTGATGAATAAATTATTATTATTTGTAAGTTTTCGAAATTTCGTCGTAAATTTTTGTGTAAGAGAAAACTCAGTGATTTTTTCCTTTCTTTAGATTGTACCACCTAAACAATGGCAACCTTAACTAAAGATGGCACTGTTAATCACTAAAGATTATCGGCACAGCATGATCCCGGATGATACTTTACCTGATTATCTTTTGACAGAATCTGTTGTAAGTTATCTGCTGGTTGTGATATATATAT
>JABUQX010077077.1:5000-16612 GCA_015478945.1 Trachelipus rathkii
TAGTCTATTTGTCATCTCTCTGCTTTTCCTTTCTCTCGTCTTTCTCTTACATCCTGTCGAAGTCTTTCTGCTTTTCCTTTCCCACATAACGTATTTTGTCTTTATTTCATCATTTTGCCTCTCTTTTTTTTAATATTTTTTTACTTGGGTTCTCTTATATTTTTGGTTTGTCATTCTTCCACCTCATTTCTATTTTCCTTTCATCTTTCTGTTTCCCTTCACTCTCATCCTTCTCTCCTTTGACATCTATCTCTTAATTTTTTTCTTCATTTTAACTCCCATCTTCCCATTCCTTTTGTGTGTCCGAGGATTAACTCCAGAATAATGAGAGTATTGCGTTGTTTCTTTATTTACTTTGGAAATCCAGTTTGCGCTTTGAGCTTTGAATTAGAACGTATTTTGGAAGCGTCTTTTTGAGTAAAATAGATTTCCTAAAAGATAAAAAAAAATTATTCAGTCCAGACAAAGGTTGGCATTTTACCAATGAAAACAGACTTATTGATTTAAAAAAAAAAAATTAAAGAAAAATTAAGTTCAAACTATTTGTAAATAAACTGTATTATGTCTAATTGCGCAACTGTTCAGTCTTGATAGAGGCTTATATTGAACAAATGCAAATAATTTTATTGATTAAGCATATTGTGCGATATAATAAAACATATATTGCTATGGTGACACGTAAATAAAGTCCAATCTGTTTAAAGTCTTAGAAAATACTGGTTAAAAACATATACAAATTCTATGCGGCTTAATTGAGGGACAATTCAAACAAAATAGACTGTAATTTGCCAAGTAAAATCACTCTTATATATATATTTTTATAATAATAATAATAAACATCTAGAAAAGAAAATCTTCCTTACTGTCTAATTTAAAACAAAAAACAAAAAAAAACAAAAACAAAGTAAACAATTTAGTAAAATGGTAAATGGTAAATGGTAAATGGCAGGTGCTCGAGGAAACTTTCCACTCGCGTGCCGCCTCCTTTAAGACGCCCTCGTAGCACAAAGGGTGCTGTGTTGGCACATGAGTTTTGTGTTGATGTTAGAACTCCAGACCTAGTTTCAGCTTGCGGTGCTTCCTTCGTTTCCTGCCACTGTATGTTCTGTGGAATTCTCTCCATCTTCTAGTGTTTCCTACTCAATTTAATCTCCCTCTCTTTAAAGCCCGCGTCTGTGCTCATCTGCGTAATTTACGTTAGATGAAATTTTGTTGAGTGTAACACCCCCTCCTTGAATAGGGCTTTGCCCGTGAGCGGTGGTGATAACTGTAAAAAAAAAAAAAAAAAAAAAAAAAAAAAAAACAACAATGTAAATTATATACTGCTTGATTGCGAGTTCATAATTTCAAAATAGAGGCTGAAATTGAGATAATGAAAAATGTCTTATACATTTAAATAGTTTATTAAAAGATATCATGATAAAAGACTCGAAAATAAAAATCTATTTTGCTCAATTTTGCGATCTTTTGATAAAGGTCGAAAGTGGCACTTGTAGCGTTTTAGTTTAAACATAAAACTATTAATTGTAAAACACTCGTTAAAAATAAATAATTATTGCTCGCATCAAGTTATTAAATTATTTATTTAGTTTATTTTGTATTTAATTTACCGCTAATACAACTTAGAAACATAGTTTACTTACTTGCTAGTTTGATTGTTGTCTATCTATCTATCTATCTATCTATCTATCTATCTATCTAATCTATCTTATCTATTAGTTCTGATATTAGATAACATAAAACTAGCGTTCTTTAGCTATCAATTTCATTATCTATCTATCTAAGTCTATCTATCTATTATCTATTATTAATCTATATATGCTATCTATCTATCTAATCTATTATTATCTATCTATCTTTATATCTGAAGAAACAAAAAAATATGGTTTTTTCCTGAAAGGCGAATGATCGTCAATTGTGAGACGATATTTATAAATTAATCATCCAAAGATGAATATGTATTACTATGTGGAATATCTCGAAAAAAAGAGTAACGAAGACTAATTAAGTGGAATCTAAAAATTACGAAACATGTTGAAATATGTTTAACAAGTAAAAGAAAAATTGTAATGCAAACAACCGGAACCCCGCAAAATTGTTTTTCCAAGTGTTGAAGAGTTGGAATTGCCAGGAACCTATCTAAATTTTTAAAGTTTTTACAGATGTTAATAAAGGATTTAAGAACAACTTTTAAATGAAGACTTCTGGCCTACTGGAATATATATGTGACTAACATTTGTTTACTAATCAGAAGAAGTGGCTCAAACTAATTGGATCTTGTTTAATTATATTTATGATAAAGTAGTTGAATTTTATTTCAATAATGACTTTGATGCTCTAAAATCAAAGATTAAATTTATTTAAGACAGAAGAAAATACCATAAGATAAAATGGCCTTATTAATAATGATTTAACTCATGTTTTTATTAATTTTTTAACTGCTTTGCTTTATTTTTAAATTTTATTTTACTTATAAATGTACTATGTTTACGAAATAAAGAATTAAAACTATTATCTGATCTATCTATTTATCATATCCATTTATTCTTATTAGTTTTGCCCATTTTATCTATCTACTATCTATCCATCTTATCTATTTATTTTCTATCTCTCCTATCGATCTATCTTTCTCCTCTATATTTCTCTCACTTTCCTTTTTAACTTAGCAATATTTATTTATCCTGCTCTCTCTCTTTCTCTCTCTCTCTCTCTCTCTCTCTCTCTCTCTCTCTCTCTCTCTCTCTCTCTCTCTCTCTCTCTCTCTCTCTCTCTCTCTCTCTCTCTCTCTCTCTCTCTCTCTTCTAACATACAGCTTCCGTTTTGATTTGAAATATCTTCTTGTTGCCTACGACTGTTGACTTTTTTTTGAAGCTCTTCCTAACCCTTGTGCATCCTTCATTATGCGATTTAATCAATGTCGTTGCGTGTCTTCTTCTTCTTCTTCTTCTTCTTCTTCTTCTTCTTCTTCTTCTTCTTCTTCTTCTTCTTCTTCTTCTTCTTCTTCTTCTTCTTCTTCTTCTTCTTCTTCCTTCTTCTTCTTCTTCTTCTTCTTCTTCTTCTTCTTCTTCTTCTACTTCTTCTTCTTCTTCCCCCCGTGGATTCCATTCCACTGCAGTCCATACTAAATATTCCTGTGGTCTTCTCAACACTTGTACTACCCATCACAACTTCCTCCCAGTAGGTTTACCAATTCTATGCAAAATAGGAAATTTTTAATTTTAAATTTGAAAACAAATAAAAATGGCAACTATTCGAATTAAATTCAATGCTTCATGAATTAGTAAATATAAAACAATTAATAATTATAATTCCTAAACATAACAAAAATTAATAACGTTAATACTTTATCACTAAAATCTTTGCAACTTAAGAAGTTTTAAAAGAAAGTAATAAAAAATATTTTTTTTCGCTTCTAATTTGCTCGAATTCGAATTAACAAAAATAAGAAAAAAATTCTTATTGATCGCGATTGTATTAAATATATAATATATAGCGAAAACTATAAATGTAAATAATTTCTATACTAAAAACGAGTAATATAGCTACTATGCTGCTATATTACGAGATTTTGAGAAAAAATCATTCTATTAATCCATAATAATATCGAACAGTTGACATGAGTGATATTTATTTAAGTAATAAAAAATGTAGTAAGAAACATTTATAAATATTTACTACTCAATTGCACAAATGTGTAAAATTAATTATAATTAAAGTAACTAAATCAAAAAAGTAATCTTTCTTCAAAGTGGTAATAATAATAATAATAATAATAATAATAATAATAATAATAATAATAATAATAATAATAATAATAATAATAATAATAATAATAATAATAATAATAATAAATTAATTAACAATAAGTAACTAAATTAAATTAATAGTAAATTAATTAAGAAAATTAATTAATAAAAAAATATAAATAAAATTAATGGTTAAAGAACATGAAATCAAGAAGATAAAATAAATAAATTATGAATATAAAGATGAGTAAAGAAAAATATATAAAAATTAAAATTGAGAAGGAAAAAAAATTCAGGAAAGATGAAACCGAACAAAAATTATCTGGAAAAGAAAATCACAAAAAAAGGATAAAAATCAACAAAAAAAAAAAAAGAAAAAAAAGAAAAGGAAGAAGATTAAATAAGGTCGATGTGTGGTAATAAATATATGATAGGATGGATGGTAAAGTATTAAATAATTATATATAGGTATATACCAAATTTCATTCTTCGTTTTTTCTATTATTTGTATATATTTGGTTGTATTTATACTAGTCTGTATGATTTGTCTGTTTTTCTATATTGGTCGTATTTTATTATATTAGTTTGTATATTGTATATATGATATAGTTAATATATACAGTATATATAGATATTGTTACTATATATATTATTATTTATATACTATAATAATTATATTTAATATAAGTATATAGTATATTATATTATAATATATTATGCATATGTATATATATATTTATAATATGCACAAATCTATATATATATATATAATTATATGATATATATATATCCATAATATATATATATATATATATAATTATAATATAGTAGTATATATACGGTATATATATTACCTGTCTATATGATAAGAGGAAAAGATAACGAAGTTTAAGGTTTTAAGGTCGAAATAGTAATAATTTGCCAAAAAAGAAAAGAAATAAAAGTATAACGAGTATGCGTTGATAAATATGCCAAGGGAAAAGATGAAAATAAATATGAGAAGAAGGAAGCTCAATATTTTATAAACCATGGCAAGATAATGACGAAAACAGGTTGAAAAAGCAATCAGATGATATTGCCAAGAAATAAATAAAAAAGGCACTAAAGATAAAACAGAAGATAATTATAATATATAATAAAATGGATAATAATAATAGATAATAATGAATAAATAATAAAATACATACATAATGAAAATAAAATAATAATAATAATAATAATATAATAATATAATAATAATATAATATAATGAATAATGTTATATAATATATAATAATCAATAATGAATAATAATATAAATACATAATAATGAATAATATATAATTAATAATTGATTTCTTTTTGTGTCTTCTCCATTCTTTGCAACTACTAATATCATGCTTTATCTCCACTTGAAAAACATCATTCCAGATTCCCTCTTGAGCACACCTATACGACAGACAATCCTGAATACATCTATAAAGGGAAAAACAAGAAAATATTGGGTAAATTTTTTTTCTAGAATAAGTTTTGAAGTCTTAATTAACTGTAAGGGGGATGAAAATTCTCATAAAAAAAAAAGACGATTTCAGTATCATAGAAAACGGGATTTTAGGTGGATATGAGGTGGGGGCTTTTTTTTATAAATATACAGCATTGTTCGTAATTCTTTTATTATCAATGCTCTTTTTATTCTTCCGGAAGATTGACATGTCTCAGAGACTGGTTGGCAATCCGTTGATCTTACAGAGACGCGTGCCTAAAAGTGGGCAGTCTGGGGGAAAGGAGACTGGAAGAAGAGGGGAAAATTTGCATTTTTAAGATGAAGAAGTAAAAATTAAAAATTTTATTTAATTATATGCATCAATGGGAATGTTTTATTTGATTATAAGCAATTGTTGAGAACGAATAGAACATAGAGAAAGTGGAAAAGAAGATAACGTTCAGAGAGAAAGAAAAAAAGATTAAGATGGGAAGACGGAGAAAATGAAAATAAGGAGAAGAAGGAGAAGAAGAAGAAGAAGAAGAAGAAGGGAAGAAGAAGAAGAAGAAGAAGAAGAAGAAGAAAGAAGAAGAAGAAAGAAGAGAGAGAGGAAGAAGAACCTGCGATAGCCTTCTTTTCGATCAAAATATAATGTAATTTCAATCCTGTATTTGACATTTTCATATTTCATAGTAAATTCAAGCGCGGGTACGGCGAAAACAGGAAGATAGAATCTGAAAACGCTAATCATGATTCATGCGAATAATTTGGTGCTATCCGATATTGCAGGCTCTCAACGGATATTCTGAATGGGACACCTCACTTACATAAGTAATTCAGAGGTGATATAATAATAATAATAATCTAAATGATTCACATAATAAATAAATAATAGGAATTAACGATGAAAGAGTAAAGAAATGATAATTATAATTAAATGACGTGATGTAATTGATCTGATGATCAATATATAATAATAATGAATTATACATTATAAAAGAGTATAATCAATATAATTAAGTAGATAGATTCAAAGTATATGAGTATGACTAAGGATATACATGCAATGCTTAGATTAATAAATAATCAATAGAATAGCTATAATAATAATAATAATATAATATACATAGTAATAATAAGTCGAGGAGTATTATATATATATGTAGATGATTAAATAATAATAATATAATGATCAATAATAATATGATAATATGAAATAATAATAATAATAATAGTAAATAATAATATATTAATATACTAAAAAATAATAATATAATTTTCATTTTAACTACTTATTTACCTAAAAAATAATAATATAATAAGTACGATAGATAATATAATATAATAATTTTCATTTTAATATTATTTACCTAAAAAATGAAATAATATAAATCAATTATAATATAAATGGCAAATTGTTTATTAACATCGGAATAAAGGTATCCAAATGAATACAAATTCTTTAACTTTGATCATTTGGGAGTGCATCAGACAGGAAAGAGATACAAAAGATGTTAGATGATATGGAGAGAGAAGAGAGAGAGAGAGAGAGGAGAGAGAAGAGGAGGAGAGAGAACGGAGAGAGGAGAGAGAAGACACAGACACAGGCTTTATGTAAATCAATGTTGGCTGCTGATACATCTGAGTCTGAATTCGCTTCACTGTTCAGGGACAATCGTTCTGATGACATTTTTTTCAATTCCTTTACCTGAAAATATTAGGTAATAGGAAATAATGACAATGAATTATAGATTAGGATGAAAAAAAATGAAAAATGAAAAACTTAAAAATAGTTTTTATTAAAGGGTAGGATCCAATATTTGACTTTAGAAGCTTCGAAGACTATTTCAACCGCTGCCCTAAAAAGTGGAACATATCAAAATTCGTTGATTTATCATAGCAGCAAGTTATTTCATGGGGAAAAAGCAGCAAACCGTAGCTTTATCTCTTCCTGACCTTAATAACATAACTATCGATTTCTCGTGTTTCTTCTGTGGTCTGTGGTCATATTTTTCCAGTATAACTTCATTTTTTTCAAATCCGTATATTTTTGGAGCATTTTTTCGCTTCAAGCTTTCTACATATTTCTTCCACCTCATATAGAATTGGACCCTGCAGTCTTCTAACATATCCATAGCTGGGCGCGATTTGCTACAGAGATGGACGGAAAAGAGTTTTTTGATTTTTTCGAAAAAATTGTCGAATTTCCAATCCCCACTTTTTTTTGGTTATTGAAGCATGATAAAATTGCGATAACTTATTTTTCCTGCTCATGCGATCTCTGGATGAAACTTTCACAACCTATGTAGCCGAGAGAGATGCACACATTTTTTACTTAAGATAATTTCTTTTGTACATGCGTAGCTTTGGATTTGTCTTGGCCTCTCGCGTATCGTACGGCTTCACTACTGCAACACCTAATAGAATAACCACTATGCGATTGTCTTCCACTACTAAATACAGGTATAGTTAATTAATTAATAAGTTATAATAAATATATATATTTATATATATATATTACTATCTTTATAGTAGTAGTACAATGAATTTGTTTAGAGTAAGATATTATATATATATATATATATATATAATATAAATTAGTAGATTAGCTAGGAAGGACCGGACAAACGCCGTGGGACTAGTAAAAACAGTATTCAGCGTGTAACATCAACAAAAGTGACAACAATTTCCTTAAAATTACACATTATTCGGGGAAGTGTACGCGAATATGAATGATACCATAGGGGCACAAAGACAATACTCAGCCGTAGATAAAGAAGAGGACTAAAACAGTCATCAATGTCGCTGTAGCATTTATTGAACTACAAGGCAGGTGGTGGTGGTGGTGATAAACATCACAGTCCAACTCATAGGAGGTGTTCGAAATTAGAGCCCACATCTCAAAATGAATGTAAGCTCTACCAGTCGAACAGGGAGTGACCGCAAATCCCTGGAAGAACATCGGTTGTCTACCAATGTAATTCTCACTGTTTCGGCAGGGAATCCGTTGCCGAGAAGAATAGTGAACATCCCGGAACCAGGGTGTCTCGTACACCGAGAGCTTTCAAGTAGCTGCTTCCACAAATAATAATTCCAAGGGATTGAGGTCGGGTGACCAGTGGCGGCGACATGCCACGGTTTCCCCGCGTCGCATCAAGCGATTGTCATACGTAGCGTCAGGATACTAGCGATCTGGTCTCGAAAAGTGGGCTGGAACTCCATGCATGAACTCATAAGAACATGTTAGGAAGGGAGTAGACCGCGTCTTATGGTGCTCCGGTAGGCGATCATATGACCTGATTTAAGTTTTCCTGTGAGGACTTTTTATCAGCTACCATTAAGAGCGAATTGGTGCTGGTGCCCCTGCATGGGTGTAGATGCAATGGGATTGTTGTGTGTCCCAGAATGTGTCTTTTGGAAAATTCGTGCGCGCGCCGTTCTTCCGGGGAGCCTGCCTTATCTGTAAAGGGAATCAAAGCGAACGCACAGTCGTTTCTATGCGTTGATACGTTCTCGGAACCTTACGCCAGAACAAAACTCTGCGCGGAAGGGGGGTGGCGTAATCCACGGTTATATGTCCATCAAGATGTGGAGTGTGTCGACACCACCTGAGCTACGGACACACGCGTTCGGTAAAGTTAAGGGTGCGATTCTCATCAAGCAGCGACGTTAAGCTAAGAGGTCCGTTTTGAGTAATAACGTCATGAGCGGCCAGGTGGACGCAAAGGGTTTAGGAACTGTACCTTCCGTCCCTATGCCAACTTTTCCGAAAGACGCGCGGTACTCTCTCGCTACATGTGCCGTTACAGTACGGTACTACTGGTAACACGAGACCTGTGGGGGTGCCAGGTGGGGCAATATCCGGCTGCGCGCATTGCGCCGTACAGGTCACGTGTGGAGCTGCCCAGGTGGGAGATCGGTGGTCGTAGTTTGTCCCGTTTCACCGTAATCTGAAAGAAACGCCGCAGAGGTCGTGTGATGGGGATGCCGCCTCTTGACCTAATTTGGATAACGTTGCGTCAGCCTGTTCCAGTCACAGTGCGTAGAGTACACCATCGTGACAAAACCTACCCAGATGATCCTATCCTCTCTTATTCACGCAATAGTCGTGCGAATGATCTGCTAACGGAAATTTTCCGGAACCCGCCGACGTTACCCGTTAGGACGCTCCCATCTCGCACCATCGCCGAAGAAGTTCCTCTAAATCAGTGGTGCCAACACGCTTTCAACAACCGTAATATTTGTTGCTCCACCAATATAAGGCATATGCGTGTAACGGTTTTGTGGTTACGCACGTTTCGCGAACCAACCATGATGCGAAAGCAAATGTACAGTTACCCCATGAGACGCGCATCTTTAGCTGGTTGATTCTCTAATTATTACCACGACACACACCTTCATTCGTACGGCATCTACCGTAGAACATGTGTATTTTTACGGGCAAAATGTTTTAACCACCTGCCCTAACCATGTTATCACGTCACGAACGTTTTGTCTGTTTACTTAGGTACACATAAACATATATCCGTATATATAAGTATATATTATATATATATAATATATATATATATTATACTAATTATATATATATAATATATACATATATATAGATATATATAAATAATAGTATATATATAGTTGGTATATATATATTATACCTATTATAATAATATTGTTAATGGCATCACAGGATCCCATGGCCTACCCGCATTTGTCGGAACAGGTATCCGCACCTAAAATTGAACATCCCGCATCCTTCAACGTTAACAGCAAACATTCCGTTATCGCAATCTCAATCTTTGAAAAATGAGGATTTTGAGGATGTTTTCTACTCATTTTTGATTAATGCATATAAAAATAAATATTATTTGTGGCCTCTTTAATAATAGAGTTTTATTTTGGGGAGGCCATGTCCAATGTAATTTTACGATTTTGCTGTATAATAATAATAATTTACTATCTCTATAAAATATTATAAGTATTATATATATTAGTATAGTAATATAGTATAATATATATATTATATATATATATATATATATATATATATAATATTTATATAATATAGATTATATAGTACATTATATATATATTATTATATCATATTAATATATATATAGTATACTATATTTAATATATTATGGCCAAGTGGTTCTTCAACTTCATCCATCATTCTCGAAAACATAAATAGCGTACAGCTTTTACAGAAAAATAATAACAGTATAAATGGAATCAGCGTATGAAATTGTTAGAAAATGAAAAATTTTTTAATTTTTATTTTTTTTTTATATCCAACAAACTATGCATGGTAGAAACAACCTAAAAAACATATGGAATCTAGCGTAATAATGATAATTTTAGGGGGGTGGGGCTCGAGGCCTCAGACGGTGGGACAGAAGGGGGGGGACGTTTCCAACCAGGTAGAGGGGCGGAGGAACCTCCCGCGACACCCAAAACCAAAGAGCGGGGGTTACGGAGAGACCCTCCCCGGAAGGGGGAAATAGTCCCTACCCCCGTCGTCCCCTACAGGAGGCCGAGAACTACGCGACTCTTGCACATCTTTGGCGGGTTTAAACCACTGGGGTATTCCTTTTTAGTCTAAAAATAAAAAAAAAAAAAACTTCTTTTTTCAATTACATTACTTTCATACGCTGTGTCTAAATATGTTATTAGTTTTCTTGTACCTACGTAGTTTTGAAAAAAAACAAGATAAAAAAACAAAAATTCTTTTTTTTTCATTTTTCTTGCAAAATTTCACACTCTGATTCCATATAGTTTATCATTTTCCTTGTAATCTATCTTAGGTTTTGGGACATACTTTATGAACGGAATTTATCTAACAGTTTCATAATAAATATATATATATATAATAATAATATGTTAATAGTATATATAATATATATATATATATATATAATATATATATATATATAATATATATATATATATATATATATATATTATATAAACGGTATAATAATGTAGAGTGCCGGAAGAGTGGGGGAAAGCAATAATCGTGAACAATATTTAAAGGGTAAAAAATATTCAAAGTGGTATATTGGTAAATGTGAAAATTACATGGGCATATCCCTCGATAAACCACATAGTAAAGGTATATTAAGATGTTGGAGAGAAACTAGAGAAATAAAGCAAAAGTTGGGAGAGGAGCACACGGGGTATAGGAAAAACAGGGGAACAACGGATCTGGTCTTTTGATTAAGACAGATTGCAGAGAAGACATGGGAATTCATGTGGGTGAGTGTGGCCTTCGTGGATTTGCAAAAAAGACCTTGATTTCAAGGTACCCTTAGAGATAGGTTGGTGGAGGATGGTCTGAGGAAGAAGAAATATTTGAGATTTCGGGGAGATAAATGTTCAATGCATAATTAACTAAAATGAAAAGT
>JABUQX010077078.1:0-7500 GCA_015478945.1 Trachelipus rathkii
TAACCACCTTGATAATAAAAAAATAATAAGTGCAGAATTTAAGAATATCAAACTGGTACAAAAATTATTATCAACAAAGAAATTAAATTTTTTGACGATTCCTTTAAATATTTTGTTATTTATTAAAATATGATAATAGTGTATTGATTCTAATAATTTAGGGTTTTTAAGGAACCACATGAGACTCTAGAGACAGAACACAACACACAACCACATCACTTATATATATATATATACATATATATATAATGTATATATATTATATATATTATTATATATATATATACTAAAAATATTATATATAAATAATTTATTCTATAACACACTACACACTAACACACACACCACAACTCAACAACACCAACACATAGATCACACTAACATACTACAACACCACCACACACACAACTAACACACATATATAAACTAATACACATATATATATATATATATAGTATATATAGATATTTTAAACTTCAGGATGAAAAAAAATAAAATATATAATTTATTTCACTACACACCAGTGCTTACGGACATTTCGACCTGGTATTAAAAATCAAAAAGTTATTTAAATTATGATGCGAAACAGAAGTTACGAAAATCTTACACCACCACAGGTGTTTGGATAAAGACGATTCGCTTTTCTTGTTTGCTGATGTGTATTTACAGTATTTAAAGATAATATATATATATATGTATATATAATATATATATATAATATATATAATAATATACATACCAATACAAAATACCCATACCAACATCACACTAAACACACAAATATAACCACACAACATCACTCACACACACATAAAACACATACTACCTCAAAATATATATACATTATATATAATATATAAATATATATAATAGTAACACTAACATACTAATAAATAGAATCGTCAGAATTTTCTCCTTTAAAAATACGTAGATTATCTTAAAAAAAGTGGTTTTGTCAAGAAAACGTTTTTTAGAACTAAAGTCCGAATTTCTGAGAACTCTGAACACATTTTCATATTCATATAAAACTTCAAAATTTAAATTCTGAACTTAATAATTGATGTTAATGTAACGTTTACCTTACTATATTATTTAGTTATATTTAAGTATTTGGTGTCATGATATAATTGTCTCTTTTTGTATTAAAGTTGATTTAGTATGTATCTTGTTTTATAGAGTTTTTTAGAGATGCTTACAAAATAAGTAAGGCACTAACCTTTTGCTATTAGCAGAAATCGTTGCAAAAGAAAAAAAGTGTTGTACGGAGGAACATTTTATGCTTCGTTTATTTTAGAATAAAAAGAGCATTTATTAATTGTTGTCGAGGCTAAAATTACAGATCTAAAGCAACATGTACAAATTCATCAAAGTTTCAACTCAATTTGCTTTTTATCATCATTTTTGTCTCTCAATAGTATTGTTATTTTTATGAAAAGCTAATGTATATTAACTTTGTCTAAACACCTAGGTATATAAATGTGCATTTACTGCGGTTTGCTCTTTTTGCTTAAGATGCGTCTTCAAATTAGTAAATTATTATTTTCGATGTGTGACTGTTAGTTGTGATGGTGTATCAAGAGTTTTAGGTATTATTGGTTGGTGATGTAAAATTCTTTGATTAGTAATTAATATAAATCGAATTAGCACGCTTATCTTTGGTTCAGAGTGAAAGTATTTTTTTTTTTAACTGACTAAAGAGATTGGTTTAAATAGAAATATCAGGTACCAACACTGAAGTTTTGTACTGCTCTTTAACCTATAGAAATAGTTTTAAAAAGAGATATAAAGTAGCTGTGGTTGATCGTATTCACTAGTCTTTGAAATACGCAATCAAAGCGTCGTCATATAGCCTCTTGTGACATGTTGGTGACGGATAGGCGCCTTTCGGCAGGAAGAAAGGTTTTAATACCTTTTCGTCAAGTCTTGTATTGTACTTAGGTCCCTCATACGTATAAACGAAGTCTAAGTACGCAGGGGCTATCAAGAGAACATCTACATCAATACTACCTTGTGCAGTGGAGGAGATATATAGATATAACTCCTTTCCTAGCACTTCGCCACTCATATATGATATACACTAATACTAACCCTATATTATATACTATATCTAATACACACCACATACAGTCATAATCCTATGGATACTAACCTATAACTATATATATATAGTTGGAGTATTTATATAATATATATATGATATATATATATATAGTATTAGTGTATTATATATATTTATTCACGTTTGTTGACCGCAGTGATAGGGTGGAGAAAATTTATTTCTCCGAATTGTGTGTTGTCAACGGGCCCACAAAAAGATCAGTCTTTGCAGATTTGTCGATAAGCACAAAGTTTGAGCACGATTCTGAGCAGTTGTAACTCGTGCCAGCTTTGGGCGGTATCAAAGTGTTCAAAAAAACTCGAATTTTTGGCTGGCTAGCGACGTCTTTGGGCCGTATCTCTGAAACTTCTCAATTCTTTTTCTCATTGATATAGTACATGTCTTACCACATCATAAGGCAATATTGTTCTAAGTAATTATATTATATACAGTATTTGTTGCTACTTATTAGTCGAATCGATGCTATAACAGCCTTTGTCCATCAAAAAAACCGGTGACCCCACCACTAGTGATAAGAACGCGTCTTATTAATCACGAACTTCACTCAGATATGACGAATCTATAACCAATTTAAATATTTTTCTTAAGTATCGTAATTAATCTATGATGGGAATAACAATGACAGAATCGTTTTTGTTTTTACAAGTAATTCAATTCATTTTTATACCACCCTAATCGTGCCTTAGTGCAACGTTTTGTATTCTTAAGAAGTTGAACTAATTTATCATAATCTTTTGGATTTGGACCAACTATGCAACCAGACCTAGTTGGATTTCTGTTTGATTCACAATAAGTCGCGGTTACTGTCAGCTTTCGGCATTAATAATTGTGTCTACCGTGTAAAATACATATGTTTTTCACTTCATCCTCAATTCTTTGTAGTGAGGAAGGTATAGTTTAAAAAGTTTGATAATTAATGAATTCTCACAACTCGTTCTCTCACATCATTACGACTACTTAGTGACTTATCACAATCCCTATCTCTTCCTAATTAAATATATATTATTTTTCAGAGCCAGCTATATCTAGGGGTTCTCTCTAGATGATAAAATCTGCGATTATTGGCTAACTGACTCAAAAAAATCTGTCCCTCTATGGGTTAATTAAACAACATAACCCTTAGCATTAAACCAGTTCTTCCAACTGGTGTCCTTCGAAATTTGGTGGTTTACATTCTTGAAATTTATTATGTCCTGAGTAAAATGTCAGTTAGGACTCTAAAACTTCGCCATTTTACCGATTTTTCTTCGTACTGAAATTTAGGGACTGAAAGCAACACGAGGGCCTACCAATTATGGCATTGAAATACCACACATGGTGTGAGAATTCACCGAACTCTCGTCAGAGTATCTTTGTCAATCTCCTGATAGTCCAACAAACTTTGCAAGAGGTCAAAGTCTTGATTGTTAGCCAAGTGTGCTTTTGTGGTCATTCGAACCAGAGGCCTTTTGGCAGATACACAAGCGAACCATAAAATTCAGCCCGCCCTTTCTTAAGGTCACGATTGTTATTATCATGATCTCATGTTTTGAATTGTCACGCGGAATGAGAAAATATTTCTTCAGACTATAAGATGGCCTTGTGCCTCCCACCTGGCATAGACTGATGGCACCTGGGTAATTTAAATTCCCTTCCATTCCATTCATTGCTCCTACAAACACCAATACCAATTAATTGTAGGAGCTCCTTGTAATTGTCTCTGGGTTGTGATTCCGTGAGTTTAGTGTTACAATCCTCAGTTATATGTTGGCAATTACTTCAGAAGGTAGATGTCTTTTCCCAATTTCGTTGATGATATAAACCCGAGTCATATATTGTTTCTTGTTTGAGCCTTCGCCCATGCATTTGGAATCTCTTGAATTAATTCTGATTGTAGGCCAGTATGTTCATTATCACGAACTTAACATAATATCGTATAAACACTCTCAAAACATGTACATCAAGATATGGTGGCGGCAAAGCTAGGAAAGCAAGCTCTCTCTACCAAGATTGTTTTCAAATAAATTGTAATCAAGCCACCTTTGAGCCTTCTGTGTTGATGGCAGTGGTGTTTGAAACACATTGTCCTTGATAGTATGGGAGACAAACCATTTTCTCGAGCACTCATAAAACAGCCATAAGGCTTAGTTTTTCACAGTTGACTTGTTGTCTGCTACACGGAACTCCTAGGCAGTTGTTCATTGTCACGCAATAGAAATTACAACAGCTATTCAGTTCTTTCTGCTCTGTCTTTAGAACGTCTGGTAGAAGCTCCTTTCCCGGTCCCAATGAACTACCACATGCTTCCTTCTCTCTGATATGATGACTCAATTCGTTCCGAGAGAGTGTGTCTCAGTGTGATTTTCTCTGAATACTTTTTCGCCTTTCATGATGGTGGTTTTTTGACACTTTGACTACGTCAGGAGGTGTGCCGAGAAGTATGCTTCCTATGGTAGCGTATGAGTTGTGGCGGTGGGTGGCATGTGTCTGGAGATACCTTATACGATCGCAACAACAGAGAAATACAGTTCATGGTATAAATTTTCCTAACGCCACGCTTCTCCCTTTCTGCTTTGAGATGGTCGCCAGTAGTTCTTGGTTTCTTTTGAGCATACCACCCAAGCGTCCATTGAATAGACAATCCTCGGATATCGTTCAGTGTGCATGTGTTTTCGCTCTTCATCACCCTGTGCCTCATCTGTCTTCAAGTGTCAGTGGTTATAGAAACAAAGAAGAGCAAAGAATGAACAATTAATTATGAAAATAGTAAAGTTACGTTGCTTATCTTGTTTTTTGGCTCGCTCTTTGTAAAAGACTAAACAATAGAACCAGGGGACGTAAACGTACCTAGCAAAAGATCAATATTCAAGCAAAAATAAAAGAATCTTACCTATGTGAAGTAAGACATTCCGCTTGAATTGCTCGTTTCATCTTCTTAGTCAGATCCTTTTGTATTACTTTCTTTCTCAGCTCAAGCTAATTTCAGACAACTCCAAAGATAGAGCCTGGCCGACCCCTTTCCCTTCTGTAAATATATCAAAAGAAACCACTCCTTGTCTTCTTCTGATTTCTTCATTTACAGGCAATCTTTTTTTTTTTTTTTTTTTTATTTTTTATGAAGCACGGTTGGTGGGCACTCAGAGACTCACGGGCAGAGAGCCCTATTCAGGGAAGCCGGGTTGTTGCCCAAGCTAAAATTTTCATCCACTAGCGCAAATTACGGCAGATGAGCCACAGACGCAGCCTTTAAAGAGTGAGGGAGAGTTAAAAGGTTCAGGGCAAGGAAACACAAGGAGGAATGAAGAGAAAATTCACCACAGAAACAGAGTTGTCGCTGCCAGGAAAGAAGCGAGCCACGCAACGAACTAGCCTGGAGTTTTACCTACATCAACAACTAATATACTCTTGCGCCAGACACAGCACCTCCTTGTGCTCTACGCCAGGGCGTCGTAAAGGTGTGGTACGCGGAGTGGTAAGTTCTCGAACACCTGCCGCTCGTGTACCTACCCTAGAAAAGAGATAAGAAGCACGAGAGATCGCGCCGCCAAAGGATGGGGGGACTCAAGTGAACCTCGCACACCAGCCACAGAAACAGCCTTTATAAGCTTTTGGCTTTTTGACTTCGACCCTGTCGCAAAAGCCGGGTGAAAACCAGAGCCCCCCCAGAATACTCCAAACAAGGGCGGATGAGACCCTTGTATAGCTGAGATAAACTGAGAAGAGGAAAAAAAATCTCGCAGTCTAAACAGAAGCTCCAGTTTCTTGCTGACGGCACTGCCCTAAGGAGCGAGATTGTGATGTGGAAGGTTTTCCAATGACAATTTTTTGTTTTATGTTAAGGCCAAGGATGTTTATATTGTCAACGGAGAGACGAGGGAACCGTCGAAAGAAATAGGAAAGTTAGAAAGGTGTTTTAGAGAGGGAGATGTATGTAAAGTTGAGTTTTTAAAGAAATTGAATTTCAAAGGTTGAGACGACCCCAACTCGGATAAATTGCTATGGCAGATCGAATGCAGAGAATAGAATACGGAAACCACGAATCTTCCAGATCGAAGGGCAATATTCTATATGTAATTATATAGTAGGGTATTCAGTATTCTCTCTCTAAACGCCATAGAATATGAGAGATAGTTGAAGAATGATAAGGCTCCGAGTCATCAGGCGATAGGAGTGGAAATGAGAAGTTAAGCCACTGCGACACGGCCTCTGAGAAGATGCATTTAGTGAAAAGTAAAGAAGAAAGTAAAGAATAATGACAGACACCCTGAGGGGGAACACTACTAATCTCAACAGAAAAAGAAGACAGAAGTCGCTCCATCAACCACAGCCGATATTGAGGCGACTTGAAAAAAGCTAGACATAAGTAAGCAAAGAGAATGAGGAAACCCAAAAGGAGGGGAGCTTGAGAGCAGTGACGCGTGCCACACCCGGTCAAATGCTTTGGATATGGTCAAGCGCCACCACGCAAGTCTCCCCGTAGTTCCTGAGGGCGGAAAACCATAAATCTGTTAAATAGGAAGTATAATCACCAGTAGACCTCGAACGCCGAAAACCGTACTGGCGATCGAAAGAAGAGAATGCACGGATTCCAGATGGTCTAATAAGTGAGAGTTAAGAAGGGTTTAAAGATCTTAGATAGAAAAAGGTGAGAGCTATAGGGTGATAGTTAGAAGATCAGAGGCGGCTTCCTTTTTTTGCGCGAATAGGTTGTGACACTGTGCGTGTTCCAACCTGAGGAAGTGTTACGTATTGGACAAAGAGAATATAGTTGAACGAGGGGAGGGGCCAGCTCTTTAAGCACAATCCGCTTATAATTCGGTTAATTAAGTAATCAATAATTTCTGCCTTCCTAATTAGGACTATTTCCCCTCTCCGGGGAGGGTCTCCGGAACCCCGGCTCTTTGGTATTTGGGTGTCGCGGGGTTCCTCCGCCCCCCTACGGGGTATGTAAAACGTCCCCTCTGTTCCCGTCGGCTCGAGCCCTAATAGGCCGTGATATATATATAATATATATATATATATATATATATTATATATAATATATATATATATATAAACTATATATATATATATATATATATATATGTGGATTCATCGCCCCACAGCCAACGGCACGAGTCGATCTAATACCGACTCACGCAGCTTGTTTCAACGTACTCGTAAAATTTTACTGGTCACAATTTTGCCGATCGGCATATATCAATATATAAATATATTGTATAATATATTTTGTCGTTCATATATTTCTTATACGAAATTATATTAAATATATAATATATATATATATATATTATATTATATATTATATTATATATATATATATATTGCGTAGTTATTATAAGAAAAAATTATTTTATTATTACTTTATTATTATTTATTTTATTATTATTTTATTATTACAA
>JABUQX010077078.1:15000-20000 GCA_015478945.1 Trachelipus rathkii
AAAATAAATATTATATATTTAGAGATTAAATATATATTTATATATAATCTATATATATAATTGAACATATGGTTATAATATATTTATCTTTTATTTTTTTTTAAATTTAATTTAACAAGACGAAATATATACTTTTACGATTAGGTCAAAAGATACCATTTCTTGGCCTAATTTTCAATTTTAATATATATTATATATTATATATACTATATAATATATATATAATATATTATATATATATATTATATATATATATTATATATATAATATATATATATATAATATATATCTATTTATACAATCTCTCATATATAAATATATTATAATGATAATATCAAATATACATCTCACAGCATAAATATATTAACATACAGTAGGTCAGATATAGATAGGGAAATTATCGGGAAAATTCCGGATATGCTCTTCAAAATTTCCAACGGCTGTTTTCTAAAAGCCACGCCTTCATTTTCCCAAGTCAAAATGTAAGAAATGTTGTGATTGGTTCATAACAAACAAATTTCTAAATTCCCTTTTAATTGGGATCTTCCTCTTTATGGCATTTCGAACATAACGACATTAAAAAAAAAAATTATAACAAAATTTAAGCATTTTCTTTTAAAATTTTTTTACCACAATAAATACTAAAAATATTTGTGATAATAAAAATAAACTTTTGCTACGGACGAAGCCATATTAAATTTGTTTTCAGTTTTGGCGGCAACACACATGATGTCCGAAAATTATAACAATGGATTGAAGAACTATAATTTTAATTATATTTATACTATGTGTATATCGACTCGATAATCGATATATTTTACCCATGATCATCGTTTGCATTTTAATATTTTCAAAATATCGATTATCGATACTTTTTTCACTATCGAGTATCCTCGCTGAAAAACTAAATATTTGCAAATTGCGAACGATGCTATATGACAACTGAGAAATTGTTTTACTGGTCACGTACCTATCGAAACATTTGTCAACACAAACTTAACTGGGTAATTATAAATGGAAATTAACTTCAGTTAAAGGTTCAATAAATTTTCTTTTATTATTATAGATCTAATGCGTTGCACATCACTGGTTACACATAATATTTCCAAATTTTCTATAAACATATCTGGCAACTCTAGTGTCAGCATGAGGCATTATTTTAGAAAACAATATCCTGTTTCAAACTGATATATATATATATAATATTATTAAATATATATATATATATATAAATATTACATAGAGCATATATACATATATTTATATATTTTATATATCTGTAAGTATATTATATAAATATATTTTATATAGCCAATATACAGAGATATTTTATATATATATATATATATATATATATATATATATATATATATATAATATATATTAATATTATATATATATATATATATATATATATAAATATAGTATATAATATATATATATATATATATATATATATATATATATATATATATATATATATATAATATATATTATATATTATAATTATTATATATAAGGATATATATATATTATAATATATATATATATATATATATATATATTATAATAATATGATATATATATATGGTCAGCATCCGAAAGAGGTTCAGGCAGTAAACTAGATAACTATAACAGCTACACGAAAATAAATTTCATTTTATTAACAGGAGACATTTTTAACCCGGAAATTAAAAAAAAAAAAAAAAAAAAAAAAATAAACGCTTTCAAGAAATAAAAATTGTGTTTAAAAAATGATTTGAAAAAAAATTATACCACGTTTTTTTAGAGGAATTCGAAGATGATCCCGTACTCACGAGTGAGGACGCGGTGCCAAATGTATGAATTTAAAAAAAAAAAACAAAAAAAAACTAGAGTACCACCCACCGGGTAAACAAGAACGATAGATAGAGTCGGGAGTTTCTCGGCCCACGATCGGGCTCAGAACCCCCCTAAAAGGATTAGAAAAAAAGATCTTAAAGCCGTCGTATAAAATGGTATTTGGCAACTTTGCTCTCGAGACTAATGCAGGTTTTCAAGGTCAATCAGAGCGTACACTATTTCAGGGTCTAGATTTTAATAATATTTAAAGGTGTTAATTAATAAATATTAGAATAAATTAAAACATTTTTTTTTAAGTTTCTTCTATGAAATTACTTGCTGAAATCACCAATATTAATTTCATTTTCATTTAGTTCTTATTATTTTCTAATTTAATGCCTGAGCTCTTCGGGATGGCAGGGCCTATATATAATTATATATATTATAATATTATATATAGTATATATATATATATATATATATATATATATATATATAATATATATATATATATATATATATATATATATATATATATATATATATATTATAGTATATATATAGGCCTGTTATGTTTTAAGACTCCGTCAGTTTTGATATTTTTTTTTTTTTTTTTTTTTAAACATATTGCTAAGTAATGATACTAACAAGAGAATTTCAGTGGTGATGGGAAACAAGTTTTAAAACGCTCAAAAAATTTTAAATTAATATTTTTTAAGTCTCACAGGAAGTATCAATAAATTTTCTTAAAAATATGCATTATCACGCAGCCAAAGTACGGGACACTTACAGAAAAAAAACAATTACATATTTGAAATCAGAATCAGCGTTTAAAGCTTATTACAAAAATGTAAAAAAAAAAAAAAAAAAGAAAAAAAATATTTTTTTCATTAAAATATATAAATGTCGAAAAGTACGGCACTTACAGAAAAACCAATTACATATGTGGAATCAGGCGTGTAAAGTTATTACAAAAATGTAATAAAAAAAAAAAAAAAAAAAATTAGGGGGGCTCGAGCCGACGGGGACAGATGGGGGGACGTTTCATACCCCGTAGTGGAAGGGGCGGAGGAACCCCCGCCACACCCAATTACCAAAGAGCGGGGGTTCCGGAGACCCTCTCCGAGGGGGGAGGAAATTAGTTTCCTTACCCTGTGTTCCCACGGAAGGCCGACAGACCCCGAACTCCTGCATCTTTGCGGTTTACCTTGGGGTATTTCTTTAGATTAAAAAAAAAAAAAAATAAAAAAATTTAAAACTGACGAAAGTCGGTATACGTTAACTGGTCCCTATATATTTATTGAATCATGTCCGTCCCTAAATTGACTGTTATGATCATATAATATAGAAAATATATAAAAAAAAACACAAAAAAATAAATTCATTTGACGGAGTCGAAACATAAACAGTTCCATATATATTAAAATATATGGAACAGCGAGCTTGCGAAGTCTGCCAATTTTCAATATAATATATATATATATATATATATATAATATATATATATATATATATATATATATATAATATTATAAATATATTTAATTATATTATTATATTAGTGATGACATGACACCCGCATCCGCCATCCGCACTCTCACTTATCCGCATCCCGCATCCTCAATTTAACGGCAATCCGCATCCGCATCCGCATCCGCATCCTCTTTTCAAAAATGGAGGATGTTTTGAGGGATGTTTCTACATTTGATTAAATGCATATAAAATAAATATTATTTGGCATCTTTTTCATGGAATTTTATGGGAATAAATGTAATTTTTAATTTCGATTTATATATATATCATACGTATATATATATATATATATATATATATATATATATAATATATATAGATATATATATATATATATTATATATATATATATATATATATATATATATATATAATATATATATATATTATATAATATTATATATATATATTTTAATATATATATAATTATATATATATATATAATATATATATAATATAATATATATATATAATATATATTTATATATATATATTATATATATTATTATATATATAATATTATAATATATATATAATCTAGAAGCCGTGTACGTGAAACAAAAAAAAAATGAAGCGGAGAGGAGTGAAGAGTAGGGCAAAGAGAGGTCGGTTCCGAGAAGCTAGCAAAAGGAACGATGGATGATATGAATGAAATTCAAGAAGAAAGATTGTTAGATTGTCAAGAACGTTATAGAGGGAGCGGAAGAGTTTAGAGTATGTAATATTTTTCCAAAGACAAAAAATTTGAGGTGGATTAGAATACTCTTTGTTGATTGTGAATGTGAGTGCAAGGTTTCGAAAGAGGAAGGGAGAGAGGAGAGGAGGAGAGGAAGAGGAAAACGTGGAAGGAGAAGAGGAGGAGGTAATAACGGAGGGAGGAATTTGAGGAGGCGTTAGGAAAAATGAAGAGCGGAAAAAAAACCTCGGTGGAGGATGGGACAGACAAATATTGTAGTTGCTGAAGGAGGGAGGAAAGGGGCTGAAAGCCTTGATGCTGAGATTTCTGAACAGGTGTTGGGTGGAGAGTAGAGTGCCGGAAGGTTGGGGAAGGTCAATAATAGTTCCCATTTATAAAGGTAAGGGGGACGCAGGAAATTGTAAAAATTATAGAGGAATCTCACTAATGGATCACATGGCGAAGTTATATGAAAGAATATTAGAAAGAAAATTAAGATAAAAAATAGAGCCAAGATTGGGTGAAGAGTCAAGATTGGGTGAAGAGCAGTATGGGTACAGAGGTGGTAGAAGTACTATAGATTTAATGTATGCATTAAGAATGATACAGTAAAAGACATGGGAATACAATAAGAAGGCATATATCGCCTTCATAGACTTGAAGAAAGCATTTGATTCTGTACCCAGAGAGAAGCTGTGGAGAGTTCTGGAGAGGGATTATGAAGTTGGAGGCAGACTGATAAAGGCAGTAAGAACTAAGAAGTACATACGTGAATAGCATAAGTAAGGTAAGAACAGGATATAAAAACGAGGAATTGGTTTGAGTTTAAAAAATTGGATTAAGGAGACGGTTAGTGTCTGTCGGCCGCCGCGATACTGTTTATAGCGTGCGTATTTTGGACACAGTCTAGAGGTTGTTAAAAAGGAGAGTTTAAAAGAGATGACGGAGCACATGGTATATTACAGAATAT
>JABUQX010077078.1:25000-32552 GCA_015478945.1 Trachelipus rathkii
GGGAAACAGATAATAAATTTTAAAACAATAGGAATTCACACAAATTATTATAATAATTGATTCAATGAGTTGAATCTATGGGAGGAACGCTTGACGCGTCCGCCCGCCACATTAATATTTTTTCGTTGGACTCCCTAAATAAGGCAATTTCAGGATGCCTCCTACCCCTTGCATTCAAATGTGGCCCGCTCCTATTGGCTGGTACAATATAAAACAATTTTAAATATAATACGCGGGCATTGTTTGTATGTGAAAATTGGAAATTTCTCACATCAAATGGTAGACCCCCCTGGAGTGTCTGCAATGAATTGCAAAAGCAGACATACGATGCGTATGGCTGAGTTAATTGCAATATCATTGCAGTCTAAGTAACCCTTTATAATCTATTTATAATTATTACATAATAAGCAATAGAAAAGAATAGACAAGACAGATCATTACAATAGATAAAAAGAGGAAGGATACATTTCTATCTTAGTGTACATAATTAATGACCAATTAAAATTTTCATTTCCACGTCATTTTGATTAACAGACACCAACATATAACATATTTTCAACCTCTTCAACCATGCTGGCCGACCGCTGGTATTTTCATTCGCTTTCTTTCTAAATAAAACAAATTCTCAATAAACCGTACAAATTTCTCTAGGGTAGATCTTACTATTCAGCAGACGTTAAGATGAACTCTGTTGGTTTAAAATCGAACTTAATTATCCAGAAATAAGGAATACTTCTTTTTATATGCATTTTATGTAGTTCACTATTTGTTCATTTTCTTCATGTTGTTAAAACAAAACATTTTCTTCGTTTCTTTTTTTTTTTTTTTTTTTTTTTTTTTTTTCTGTGAAGCCTCCGTTAAAAGGGCAAGAATGAATGGAATTTTTACGATAGGCTGGCAAATTTTTGGCCAGCTGTGTTTGTTCGCGGGACTGGAGACGACTTTCCCGTTTTCTTTGTTTTTTTTTTTTCTTTTTTTGTAGCTCCAATTTTTAGGGTAACTTTAAAATACATTTAACTTCGTTATTTAGTATGACCGATTTTTACGGTATATTCTTTCAAAAATTGTTATAATTTTATTTAATAATTAGGATAGAATACAAGGGGCTACTAAGAGAGGGAAATTTGAAAAGACATGCCGAAACTACAACTATAATCATACATCAAAAAAAATAAAAATTTTACAAGGACTTTATAATGTTCTCCATTTGTGGAGCTGCGATATACCGTTCTCTCGGCGCAGGCGCGCTAAACGTGTGTATATCTGATTCAGGCTTTGTCTCGTATGAGCACTCGCCTTCACATTATTTTTTATTACCTATACTATGTTTATTAATTTGACATATAAATACAATCATAAATTCTGAGCCTGGCGAAGGAAAAATTTTTGCCTTCTTACTATCCTCTGCTATCGATGGAACTTTTGACGGCAGCAACTGCTTGGTCGCGCAAAATTAAAGTTTCCACGCGGTAGTTTCGGACAGCACGAAGTATGCCTCCTATCGCTCCACTCTATACTTACTTAGTAATTCAAATAATTGTCATGACATATATAGAATCTTTGTTTTTATCATAAGATAAAATTTTTGTTTTATTTAAAATTATTTTCTTTTTTTACTTTTCTTTTTTTTTTTTTTTTTTTTTTTTTTAAATATTACATTTGGATATATTGGCTATTTATTTTTATTTTTTTTTTATTTTTTCACAATCTTTTTTTCCAATTCATTGTGCTACATAATATTTATTTGTATAATAATTTTTTCTATACCATATTATAAAATGTATTCTTGATTTGAAGAAATTTTTATTTAGGGATCTATTATTATTATATTATAATTATTATTAATATTATATATTATTATTAATTATATTATATATATTATTATTATATACTTTCACTTTCCATTATTATTATCTATTATTATTTCATTCACTTTTATTATTATTATATTATATCATTATATTAATTTATTCTTAATTATTATTATTATTATTATTATTATTATTATTATTATTATTATTATTATTATTATTATTATTATTATTATTATTATTATTATTATTATTATTATTTTATTTAATAAAGATTTTGAAATTTATATTATATATATTATTCACAGTCTTACTAGTTACAAATTTTATTTTGTGTGTTGTCTTCCATTTATACCGAGTTCTGAATATGAATTTCTATAATTTGAGTTTATTATGGTGGTTTAAGGGGTTAGTAAGAAACACTTACATTTGTGGGGGAGAATAAGGACTTTAACAGTTGGCTTTCCCTCCCGCGGGGTATGATTGGGTGAAGACTTGTGTGTTTGGGTAGCTTTTTGTGATAGGGATGGTGTGACATTGACTCGATTTTCCTTTACGAGCTAGGGAAAAGGAATAATGTTTTGTTTGTCGCTGGGAGACGTTTTATGTCTGTTACGGGGATGTTATAGGTATTCTAATTTTCCCCTCCCCAATTTCTTGTTAGCAAGAGCCGTTTTTAGCTCTCTATTGAATTTAGTTAATTTTTAAAAGAGAAAGAAAGTACTGATTGAGACCATTTTTGTTTCAGAAGGTTTAGGCCTAAATTCTCTCGAGTAGCTTTTGGATGTGCTTCAAATGCTTCGATGGAGCACTTCAGAGTGCAAATTCTTTCTCTTTTTTTTTTCTTATATTTATTTATTACATGAAGTAACTTTTTATTTTTTTTAAGTATATTTTTTCTTATTGCTTTAGTTAATAATGAATTTTAAAAAAAAAATAATAGTAAAATTATTATGTTTTATATTATTAGTTACCACATTCACACATTTTGATTACTTAATAGTACGCCTCTACAATGAGCTGTTTGCATTGATTACAATGTTCACTCGGATTTATTTTTTCCCTGATTCTACTGTTTTTTAACTAGAAAAAAATTTTTGAGGGTCCATTTTCAGAAAAGGGGACTATATTTAGGAGATATTCAAATGCAATGTTGCACGTGTCACTCAATGGAGGTCACACATAAAAAAATTTGATTTGCAACTGGTGGTTAATTATATGCAACCGGCTGATTGAATTAATTTACAACTAAATGATACAACTTAAAATAAAATGTGGCTAGTGAACTGTTAAAAAGGTTGTTTTTTTTTTTCCTGCGCTTTTAGAATGAAGTTTTTACTTAAAAATATGCCAAGTATTTTTAGAATAAATAATTGGTATTGATCAAGATGAATGATAATCATTATTTATCATATGCCAATTAATGGCACATAAAATTACTTTTTTTTAAATACAACAATTATATAGGCCCATATTTAACTATATCTCAGCAAATCTGCCTGGTACTACTTAATATTATATAAATGTCATTTGGCATCCTGAGCATATTTGAATTTAATTTATATAAATTATATTGCTGTTCTTAATTATGCGTACATAAAATAGCTTTTTTTGCTGGCATATTATGAGTATAATAATAATTTTAACAAGCAATAGGAATTTTCAACACAATTAAATTATATAATAATTTAATTCAAGTGAGTTGATAACATATGGAGTGAGGAACGTCTTGACGCCGTCCGCCCGCCCCACATTATTATTTTTTGGACTCTCTCAAATAAGGCATTCAGGATGCCTCCTACCCCTTGCATTCAAATGTGGCCCGCTCCTATTGGCTGGTACAATATAAAGGACAATTTTAACAATAATAATACGCGGGTGACATTAGCTTCTGATGTGAAAATTTGGAAAAAAATATAATTTTCTCACAATCAATTATATTATATTTTAATATATATAATTATAGTAGTAATATATATTATATAGTATTAATAATATTATATATATTATATATTATATATAATATAATTATATTACATAAGTATATATCTATATATTATTATAATATATATATATATATATATATAATATATATATTAATAATATTATATATATATATTATATATATTTCCTGACGACAAGTCGTAAATGCTTACAGCAAACTTCGATACCGTTCAAGTCTTTCAAACGTATGATTATCCCATTAGATGTATCGACGTTGGACTATTATTGAACGTCTAACGCGTTCAGGTAATGAATATATCTACATTATGAACGAAGCTCCTTTGGAATTGTAATTCTTTTCCATATATATATATTATATATATAATAATTAATATATATATATATATAATATGACGGATATATATATATTAATATATATATTATATAATATTAATATAAATATATATATATATATATATATATATAAAATATATATTATTATTAATATGTATATATAATATAAATATATATATATTATAAATATAAATATAAATATATATTATTATATATATTATTATTATATATATTAAATATTATATTTAAATATATAATATATATATAATATATATATATATATATATTAAATATATATATATATTAATTAATATATATAGATTATATATATTATTATATATATAATATAATTATATATATATAATATATATATTAATAAAAAAATATAAATTAAATATAAATATATATATATTATATATATATATAATATTAATATATAATATATATAATATAGTATATATATATTATATATATATATAATATATATTATATTATTAATAATATATATATATAGTAATATATATATATATTTAAATAATAATAAATATATTAATATATATATTAATATACTATATATATATATACTATATAACGATAAATATATAATAGTATATAGATAATAATATATATATAGTGTAGTGAATAGTATATATTATATATAATAAAATTAGTAATTATTATATCATATATATAAATGTTATCACTACTACTATATAATTTTATATAGTAGTATAGAATAATATATTTTATATTATTATTACTATATTACCTTATATAATTTATAAATTAGTAATGTACTACTAAGTTCCTCTTCAGTATATTATAATAATAATATCATTATAATGTTATGGATGGTTTATGAGGTATAGGATTTTAGTTGAAAAATTAGTTAGCATTAGGTAGATATATATCAGGGGCGTTAATAGATTCCCGAGCGGGAGGCAGGACGTGAGATGTTATTCTCTTTCGTTTTAGCCGTCCCATATTTTTTAGTCTTTTTATATTCTCATAAATAATTTAAATCATCGGTAAAGTTAAAATTAAATTATCAGAATTTTATATTGAAAGTGTTAAAAAAGAAAACTGATTTATAAATATAAATTTAAGAGAAATCAGCACATACTACTTTTAGTAAAGGATAACAGATGTTCCAAAAAAGGACATTGTCGTCTAATATCCGCAATATAATAATTATTAATTTCATGTTGGATATATCCTTCCTTTCTACACTCTTGTTTCCTAAATAGTAAATTGGAAAATTTAGCGGTTTGTGGGGGCTACGGGGTGTAGCATCATTTTCATCTTTCAATAGTAAAAAATAAATAGCGATAATAAATAAGCCAATATGTGCCTCTATATCCTTGCGGCAAAATAATTTAGATAAAGAACATAAAATAAACATCTAATTTCTAATAAGTATATTAGCGACGTTTTAATGTACGTAAACTTTCGTATCATATCAATTAACTCTCTATGTTGATATTTGTATTTAAATCGTTGACGAGGTAATAATTATTTGTAAAAAAAACCTTCAGAAAAATAGTTAATAATTTTTGAATCTCTATATCTCTCCAGTCTCTCCTCTCTCTTCATCCATGTCTCTTCATTCTCAATCTCGTCTCTACTCAATTTTTCTCTCTCTCATCTTCTTTGACTCTCGCATTTCTCTACAAGAATCATTTAATATCTTTAATCTATCATGATCTATCTTACAGATCTATCAATATTTAAATCAATATGTGAGTATATCTAACTAAGCCTAACTAATATTTATTCTGGATTGTCATCAAGTACGATATTTTTAACTTATGGTGCAGAGTGAAAATAAATGTTTACCAATATTATTTGCTTGAATAACGCATTAAGGTTTTGGAATAGAGGCAGTGAAGGTGTTTTGCTTTATTGAATTTTAATTATATGTAACATTTTTATTATTTATATTAATTTAAGCTGCCTTGTTTTTTACCTATATTATATAATTATAATTATAATTTATTTAAAAAAAATACCCTGGATAGGTGCCTAATGTCAGTGGACATATTGAATCGTTATCAATCTTATGCATTATATTATATAACATAAAAATCACACACATAGCTTTATTCAAAAGGACGTGTATATATAATTAAAATTTTTTCCATCAAATAAGGAATCAAGTAACGAATAATTGACCAGTACAACCGATGTTATATCAGATACCAATTATACCTATTATTGATGATTATAATAATTTATTTGATATATATTATTAAAAAAACCCAATGTTTTTTTTTTAAAAACATGCTAGATTATAATATATTAATATATATATATAATATATTAATATAATATAATATATAGTATATAATTATTATATATATATATATTATATTATATATGATATATATTAATATATATATATATATTATACTATATATAATACTTTTTGCCTATAAACCCAAGTGTTAATCTTCAAAGGTACGCCCTGATATTAAAAAAATTTAAATATATATTAATTTAATATATAATATATATTATAATATATATATATATAATATTTATTATTATATAATTATATAATTGATAATAATATATATATATATTATATATATATATATAATATATATATATAATATATATATATTATATTATATTAATATATATATTTTAATACGTATTTTTAATAATAAAAAAATGGTGTGACGACGATTCGGTTATACTATATAGTTTTTATTTTTTTTTGTATATTTTATTATAAATATAATCTTATATATAGTATAGTATAATATGGATACATATACTTAATAACTAATAATATATGACTAATTTTAAGTGTATTATATATATTATGGTATATATAACTAGGTAACATGATTCAATATATATAAAATATATATTATATATAGTAGACTATACTTTTAACTGTATAATTGCTTAAATGACTATTAATGAATATTTTAAATTATATTTTTATATTTTATAACTTAATATGAGAATATACCTATATATATATTAAAGGTATAGATAATAACCCCGCAAATATATGATAATGGCAGGAGTCTAGGTATAGGTTCTAATTCATACGGTGACTACTATATCTACTATATATATAGTGAGTAAACGACAGGTATTATAATAAAAAGTAGTATCTATATAATTCATACTCCTACCTATATCTATCCCCTACCTATATATATATATATATAATATTATTATATATATAATATATATATACTAGCTCAGTTGTACAGTCTATAGTATTGATTGAAGGTGTGTATTCCGGATACTACCCGCCCTCTTTGATTGTCATGTGAAATATAGTACGATTAATTATCGCGCGTGGAGTGAGCATGCTTAGATATAGTTATAATTAAACTGTTTTAAAAACAGAGTTCTTGTTTCGGCACCCTTGGGAATTTCATTTTCTTCCCATTACTTGCCACATTTTCTAAGTAGCCGTCTTA
>JABUQX010077080.1:0-26343 GCA_015478945.1 Trachelipus rathkii
GCAGTTTTTAAAAAACTTTTGGCAATTCTTTGATATCCAAGAAAAAACTGACGAGATCTTCCTTAAAGTTCTGGCTATGTTGCGCAGAAAAATTTGATAACTGCCTCTGCCAGGATTCACACTACCCCAACTGACAGTATGTGAATCAAGCTCTGGAAAATATCATAGACCCCTTCCGAGTTTGGAAAGCATTTTTCGTTAAATTACTTAGGGGCAACTATCTTTGTTTTTGTTAATACGTTTCAAAACTGCCGAGTGCAAGATTTGACTCCAATCGTTGAAAATGTTCTTCGACCCAAAAATTCGGCCATTGATAATATAAATATCTTTCGATACCCCAAAAGACATATAGTAAAAAACCTATATGATTATTTGTTATTTGTCAAAGTTGTTAAAGTCAACATTGTTAATTTGTTAAATTATAGTCAGAGCATGGATTTTTTCAAGAGACTCGAGCGTCCATCTGGCTTGTTCCTATATTTGACAAAAATTTTACCTGAACGCGAACTTTCCAGTTGGTGGAGCTTGTAAAAATGATATAATGATTAAATAATAAACTTCTATAATAATTTTGCAGTTTTATTGTGGTTAATTCATTAATTTCATCCAAGCTCAAGGTTATCATTTTGTCTTTATGGAATACATGTGAAAGCAGGCCAATGGAGCCGGCTCCGCGATATCTCACAAAGTGATAGATGAAGGAATTATGAAATAAATTATTAATTTTGACTTCTTATATCCTTGGCAATAATTAACATAAACAAAAAAACAATTATTAGCATCTTAAAAAGCATAATGTTTTCATATTTTTCAGTTTCAATTATCTATTTTCATACATGTAATACAAGTTTTAGCTACATTTTAAACATTTAAGTATCTTCAGATAATATCTTTATTTAATGCAAAATCATTATGGCATAAAAATAGTTAGAAAATTCGTCATTCGTGAATGTTTTTTGCTCAAATTAAAAAAATAGAAAACATAAACTGGTGGTCGGTGTGGGTGTTTTTTTTTTGTGGCGTTGGCGTGTTTAGGGGCAGGGTTTATTGCCAACTTGGGTTTTTCTTATATAAAATAGCTCACTTTACGACAATCAATCCTTATAAAGACCCTTAATTTTCCACTTTTGTTTAATTCTTAAGAGTTTGAGAACGAACAGCATTTGCTGATGATTTCAACCCGACTCTTATACAGTTTTTGTTTTTTCCAAGAGAATGGTTGTAACCGCGTTAACAAACATTTTTTGGGGGGAAAATGAATAGCATTCATGAATTATAAAAAAACGTTTCTGGAGCTTTAACAAAGAATTACATAATTGAATCAGGGTAACTTAACGATTTAAAAATTACTCTAATATGGTAAAACGCGCCAGTAAAAAGTTGTAGCGCAAATATTCAGAGCTTTCGGGAGCTGGGGCAGACGATCACTCTCTTCTTATCGTGCATTAGGTTGCTAAGAATACCAATGCTTTATAAGCATTATTGTGGGGAGTCTTTTTCTGAAGAAAACTGGAGACAATTCTTAGAGCTTATAACCAACACATTCCAAAAAAAAAAAAAAAAAAAGCCAACGAAGAAGTAATATTTTACAAAAAATAATTAATGTAAATTTAAGTGGGCTAGCTTGGGAGTTAAAGAACACAAAACATTGATGGATTTAAGAAGTTTTGGGCCTTATATTGCGGAAATACGTCATCTACATGATCTGAACCATTTTCCTATTGTCATTATTTTCACAGGAATTAAAATTCCAAGCAGTTAAATAAATAAATTTCTGAGTACTTGAAAATTTGTCTTAGGATATCTCAGAGATGAGAACCACTATAAATACTAAAAAATGACCTACCCACAGATTTATAAATGGCCACCCCGTTGAAACCAGTGTGAATAAATAAAGGAAATTATGGTTTTCAGCTATGAACATTATAACGGTTAAGTTATGTAAAATCTTAAATGTTTGCAAAAATATTATTATCAATTTTTTTTCTTTTTTTTACCACTCTTTTATTGTTTATCTCAAAGAGAACCACCGGAGATGTCTCAGCGTAAAGCGTTGTACTTTTCCTTGAGAATTGAGCCAAAACACACGCTCAAACATCAATGGAATTTCCTTCACGTGTGTATTATCGCTTATTTTGCCGGTCTGAGTGTTTCACTATTGTAATAGACTATTCTAATGAGGCGGTTCGCAAGCCGCACTGTTCTTAGTGGACACGCCTGAGCCAAAAAAAAAAAAAAAAATTATAGCGAGCTGCGACCGGAAAACCTTCAGAGGGATTACGAAAAATTTTTACCAAAAAATTAAATAGGGTTTCTCCAAAGAGAGTTGCATAATTTGTAAAAGGCTGGAACCTGGAGTCGGGAGCCTGAAAATTTTTCAAAAATTGCGTGGGGCCAAAGCTGGCTATATTTAATTTTTTGTTGTTTTCTTTTTTTGAAAGGTTCGAGGTTAGAAATTTATTGTTCTAATTTTATAGTTTATTTCAATACTTTTTAGAAATTCGTTTTAATAGATCATTGATTTATATCATTTTCTCTCTCTTTTTTTTTCAAATTATCAATAATGCTCTTTTATTAGTAGAGATATAATATTAAGTGTTACTATAATAGCATGTGTTCATCATTTTTTTTTAGTTTGCCATCCACAAATTATACGGCCTATTTATTATATGTATTATTAGATATACAATTAGGAGAACCTTATTTTTAAAATTTTAACTCACTCGTTCACCACTCAATCTCAGATATAGAGAAGCAGTAAAGTTATATTTTTTAACATTGTATCCAGATTAAGCCTATTGTTTCAGTATTTTCAGGAAGAAGCAATTCAATTTTCTTATCCGAATAGTTTTATTCCATGGACCAAGCAACCCATACTCTTTCCCATTAGTAGTGTCTTTTGCTGTTCAGTTTTGTACAATCCAATTTGTAAGGTCTTTATGTTTAAATTACATGATTTTTCATTTTTAATTGTTTTTTTTTCTTTTTTAGACTGTCGAGTTACAATTCAAGGCATTGAACCACCACGGGATACACCTTTACAGTGGCTTAGTGAGCATTTGAGTCATCCAGATAATTTTCTTTATATATGTATTCTGCAAAGTGAGTTATAAAAGCTTTGCAACACGTAATTGATATTTTATATATATATATATATATATATATATAGCATATATATATATATATATATATATATATACATATATATATATATATATATATATATATATATATATATATATATATATATATTTTTATATATATATATATATATATATATATATATATATATATATATATATATATATTTAGTTAGTTAGTTAATTTATTGTAATAGAACCTCTATCCCATGAATTTTGGGGTTCATTACCTACTCACAGTAGTGTCCTTGGTCAGGGAAATTGTGTTACATGGATTTTCTAACCAAGTGGATTAAAATGCAAAGATTTTCTAGGCTTGATAGCAAGCCTTGCTTCGGCTCAACTCCTTTGGAAATTCTAGCCACCGTGGACGTTGTTTCGCATCCAAATGAGCGGTCCTTGTTATACTAAAAGCATGAGAGAGAGAGAGAGATTTTAATTAAATATTACAGAAAATAACGGACAGCCATTTTTGTGTCCGTTCAGGTGGCCAGATTGAGATTCGAACTCTCGCGAGAGGAAAATTACGATCTTCAGCAAGACAAAACTTGAATCCACTGAGCCACCGTGAATTTATATATATATATATATATATATATATATATATACTATAGACTATATATATAAGTATATATATATATATATATATATATATATATATATATATATATATATATATATATATATATATAGTGAGTATATATGAATATCTGATACAGTGAGATAGTATATATATATATATATATATATGGTAGCCCCCCCTGCTCCTACGAGAAGTGGGCGGATCCTTGAGAATCATGAATATAGGAGAAGGTATAGACTGGATCTAAGGGAGAGAGAGAGTGTATAAAGTTGCGTCTGATGTCCGTGGTGAGGTCCGAGCAATTTAGTAAGGTGTCTTGTATCCTCATTGGTTAGGGAGTGACATCTTTGACAGTGGGGGTGGGGGAAGGGAGCATTATGATATGTAAATTTATATTTCTGAAGGGAGAGATGGAGCCCAGAGCAGAGACGGAATAGGATCACTCTGGTTTGACCGTCCAGAGTTTGTTCTGTGGGAGAAATTTCTGACGTTAGGAGTATGGTGGTGGTTGGGTATTCGGAGATCGCTCTTCTGGTGGCGGGGGAGGAGCGTGTTGTATATGTTATAATAGTATATAGCTGGTGTGATTTTTTTCTTCTTGGTGGATGAGTTGGTGTGCATGCTGAGAGTATCTTTGTAAAACTAAATTTGGGCGAAGGAGAAATTCCTTATTATCGAAAGCATTTTTGTTTCCATATTTGCTAAGTGGATGGAATGGTAGGCAGGTTGTTATTATTCAGAGAGCTTTGTATTTTACGCTCACAAGTTTTTGGATGTTGGTCTGAGCTACTACGTGGCGCCCATGCGGGTAATTGCCATATTTGTATCAGAATGTTGGATCGAAGGTGTTTGCGCCTGTAGACATATCAGTGAGGGATTTTTTTTTTTGTGTGGCCTTTGAAAATTTGTTAAGGTTAGTGTTTTCATTGCCACTTTTAGTTTACGATATGGCTCTAGAGGTAATTGTTTGTTTATGCGGAGGGGGGGGGGGGTGAAGTTGTGTTTTGTTATCATAAGTTATGGACCTAAGAATGGTTGTGGGTTGTTTATTTGAGAGGGGAGTCTGTGGTTGAAGAATAACTGTTGATGGGTATGCCATGGACCTTATTGAATGATAGCGCATTGGTTGATGTCTCTATTAGATATGTACTTTGGCGGGTACGTAAAATGACCCTCTCCCAATTCATTGGTGTATTATTCTATGGTTCAGTTGTGACTACAAATAATTATATATATATATTTTATTATATATATATATTATATTATATATTTATTTATTCTATTTATTTATTGAGGTATTTATTATTGTGATAGGTTTATTTAGTTGTATTTTATATATATATATATTTTATTTTGTATTATGTTTACTAGTTTGTTAGTTATTTTATCAACACAAATTTATTGTAACTTATTTTTGGTTTTTATTTAATCTAGTATAGGTGAGGGGTGTTTATACTTGTAGACATGTGAGTCTTGTGTGGGGTTGTGTATTTTTTGGGGGCCTGTTTGTGTAATGCGAGAAATGTTAGGTATTGGTTTTGTATAAGAGACAGGATTGTTGTAGTTAAAAAAAATACATTAGAATTGTTGTTTTATTGGCTTAGAACTTATAGTTGTTTTAGTTGATTATAGGTAGGGGTTATTATATTTATAGTGCATATAGTGTTATTATATATTTATTTATATTTTATATATATATATATATATATTATAGGTATCTTATACTACTAAATTTCATATTGATTGTTTTATTATTTTTATTTTTATTTTTTTCTTTTTTTACTTAATTGATTTATAATTATTTTTTTTTTGTGTTTTTTGGTTGTTATTTTTTTATTTTTTTTATTTATATTTTTATTTTTTATTTTATATTAATTTTTATTGAATATATATGATTATATATATTTATTGGTGTTATATATATAATGTTTATTATATTTATTGATGATGTGTTTTTGATAATGTTTTAAATGTATTTATCTAAAAAATATTATAATTTTATATAATAAATAATGCTATTTTATTTTATTTTTTTTCAATTTTTTTTATTTTTGTCCTTTTTGTGTTTTTCGATTCTTTGACATGATTTCACAGTTGTGTTATTTTTTTCTTTCATGATGGTAAGAACATCGACATTTTTAGATTTATAAATTAAATTTTATTAATTTTATTTCTTTTTAAATTTAACTGCTTTTCCCATTCAGTAATTTATGAATAATAATATTATAATTAATATGATAATAAATATACACAGTTTTGTATAAATATTATTATATTATATTATTATATATTATTTATATATATATATATATTTATATTTTATATTATTATATTATCTATATATATATATTATGAATAAGTTTAATTTTATTATATATATATATATATGGGATATATATATATTATTTTATATATTATATATATATTATTTATATTATTTATTAATATTTTTATATATTATTTAATATTATATATATTATATATATATTATATATATTACTTTGGTTATTTTATAAGTTTGCTAGGTTATTAAGGTATCTCATTTTTTTTAAATATAGTGATAATGTGATTTTATAACTAATTCACATAAAGTACTTACATATTGCACGAGTGTTCTGTCGCATGATATAATATTTATTTATGATTTTTTATTTATATTGTATATTATTTAATATTTTTTTATTATATTATATTATATATTATATTTATATATTTATTACTTTTTTTATTTATATTATCTTTTTTATATTCACTATATTTTATATATATATTATTTTATATATATTCTATTTTATTTATATTATATATATTATATTATTATTATTAATTATTTATATTATATTATATGTTGTAGGTATATATGGTAATATATATATTTATTATATAGTATATATTTAGTAATATATGTATTTTATTACTTTACATATTTATTTTATGTAGATTTATTTTTTTTTTCTATATTATTTTAATGAGTAGTTAAAATATTTTGTAGAAATTTATGTAATAACCATTTACTTTAGGTTAATTTGTTTTGGTTCTTTTCGTTGGTTATTCAGAAGGTGCTCAGAATATGCAGAAATATGTCTAATCTTATCCTCTATGGTGAGCGGCGGAATTTTTTGTGTATAAGCCGTGTATGTTAGATAGAAAGAAGCTTAAAAACGTTAATAATAATATGAATGTATTAGTGTGTTGTCTGATGTGAAGAAAGGCTAACTTGTGTTTGCTGCTTAGATGCTTTTTTTTCCTAGAATAATTGCGATTGCCCTATCTTTCTCATTTACATTTATATTTTTCGTTCAATGTTAAATGTTTGGTTCTCGTTAAATTTTATAAAGTACTAATTATGTGATAGTTTTTCTTAACCAGTTTCTGGACCGAATCACATTTCTTAATAATCATGATTACAAGAATAGGACGCTATTCATATTGCTTTGATTTACCACTAGCATATTGTCAAAACTTCGTAAAACTTATTATTCTCTCTCTCATCCTTCTTCCTATCTTCTTTTACCAAATTTTATTTGATAGTTAAATTTCTGTCGTTTGAGATCAATCATTTAGATACTTTAGTAATGTTTGGTTTTGTTGTATTAGTATTTGGGTTTTCTTTAAAATATTGTGGTAGCACCTGCCGATTTAAAGAGGTTATTTTTGGTTCTTGCGTGGTCATTTCGATTTAATGGACTGAGGGTGACATTTTGTTAGGCTAGTTTTATTGTTTATTGTGAGGCTTTTGAATTTTTTAACGACGTTCTGGAATTTGCGAGTAGGTGTTTATTTGCTACTTCCTGCTGTTCCCAACAGATATTTTGAGCAATGTTATCGTATTATTATCTTTAAAGAAATAAACAATAGGTTCTTCGTGCCAGAATAGGCGGGACTTGTTTTTAGAGATGGAGTATGGGATGGGCTTAGTTCGGACGCGACTATACTAGTGGTTTCTCGGGCATAAATGATAATCTGATAATTGTCATACTAGTTGAATAGTTTAGAAGTTAAATATAAAACAAAATTGTTTATTTTTGGCGATGTTTGATACTCGTAACTCTGTTACCAACGATGAAGTTCTTCCGGAATTTCGCGAACATTCCAATGCGAATTTGAAGAGTATACAACAACATTTTTGGCGCTTCCAAACGTGGGCGATAAAACGGGAAAGTGAAGAAGCAGGTGTGAGTAAGAAGGGTTAAACCTTACTACAACATCACTAAATTCTGCTTACCACTTAAAATTCTCAGCATTAAAGTCTTTCTACAATATATATATTTTTGAGCCGGCATTTTATCTCAATGTTGTACAATGTTTTAAAGAGTTCATTCTTAGTCTGTTTTGAGGAGTGATATCAAGAAGATCGTTGGAAAGTGTTCTTCTTCTATATAGACAATGTGTTTCGTAAATAAAATTTTTTTGTTTTCTAGTATGTCCTCAAAACTTTCTGTTGTTAAAATTAGAAAACTGTTGATCGCGCACACATTAACCATACCTCCTCACAAATTCCGCCATTCACTTGCCATTTTACACTCCTATTATGCACTTCTTTCTCGCTTTCTTTCTAACTTTTCATATTTCTTTCTCCACCGTTTTTCCTTTACTGACTCAAATTACTTTTTCTTCGGGTCTCTTCCAGCCGGCTGGTCGATTCCATGCACACTCACCGCTATACATTGTTCCGTCTTTTAAATCCAACGACGCTATCGATTCCTGAGGGCTGTTTCACTTTTACCAATTTTACATCCTCAAATACTTTCATTTGATCTCTCAATTTCTACTTGCTTCTTTGTTCTTCACTACCTACATAATTTCTCTAATTACATTCATGTTATTCTCATTTTTCAATTCAATTTGGGTCTTGTCTCACTACCTAACACCCCTAAGATTTGTCCATCTGTTGTGAATCTGAACACATTGAACTTTTAGAGCTAGTGAACGTTTTATTCCACGGGAGCGCATTAGTCTCATTCATAACTATGACATTTAACACGTGTGGTTAAACCAACATTATCCTCTTTTATTGTGTAAGAGACCTGGGCGCTCTACATCAAGACTTTAGTTCCCGGGGTTGTTAATCCTCACTTCAATCTCGATATTTATTCACATTTGCACTTATGCGCATCGTTTTTCGCGAGTCATGTTCACGATACTGGTTCGCTACGTACAGGTGGCGTGCTTGATCATTTTTTTGTCCTTCTTCTGGTTTCTATGTTTTGCCGGAGACATCATGTCCTTAATATTTTTTTAAAGCGTCGTGGGCTGTTAATCTGTCTCCTTTTGCTGGCTTCTTATCCGTTCGTATTTATTTCTTGAATCATAATCTTCATTATCTTTGTTAGTGATGTCGCTTACTGCTCTATCTATCGCATGAACCTTTTAGTATCTACTGTTTTACTTCAAATCCCTCCTTAGCGTCATCCTTTCTTGTTTAGATCTCTTCTTTCTACCAATGCGCTCTGCAAACTCTGCGTTTCAATTCACCACACATTGGTATTAATCAAATCTCGCATATAATATGTATTGGCTTTGCTACTTTCTATCCATCTCTACCTCGATTCTCTTGCATCATTTCTAGTCACGAGCCATTCTCTGCTCTTATCCTAGATCTCTCTATATTCTTTGTTCCATAACCTGGCAAGTCCACTTACAAATTGAGGAGCTTAATCATAGGTGGGGTTACATATCACATCCCTGCCTCACTGTGCTCGTTTTTATTTTATTTTAAACAATTATTTTTTTGACACCATTGTATTCTTTACAGTTCTTACCGCTGTCACTTATGCGCTTTGGTGCGATTCCAGTACTTTTGATCTCCATTCATGTTGCGTTTCCTTTATGGGATTGGTGCGTTTTTTTGTTGGCTGGTGCTGTGGTTTGGTCGTTTTTTTTTGGGGGCTGCTCTGTTGTTCTTCTTTGTTTGTGGGTTTCCTTCTTGCCCTTTGTCGAATGTTGGTCGTCTGTTTGTGGGGTGCGTGTGTGTGGTTAGAGCTACTCACCTAACACCGATATTATTTTACTAATACTCTTCATATTGAGCTTTTCGCGCTGAGTACCTCCTTATCTGATAGCGCTGTTTTGCACACCCATCCTATAAAAGATCTAAATACGAGTTTTAGTGTTACTTGCTTCTATCCTCTTTTTCTCAGTCCGTTCTTATTTGTTATTTACATGCGAAAGATTTGACGCACACTATTGCTCTTACCATCTTCGTCTCATCTATTGTTTCTACTCGGTGTTTTCTTCACCAATGCATGGTCCTTTCCAGTCATCGTTACGCATTCTTTCGACTAGAATATCCAGCATTTATATCTTTCCCTGACTATTGGGGTAGCACCGATAGATTATCTTTGCTGGTATTTTCCTATTAATTGTTTTTGCCTAACATGTTAGCCTTTGTTTGGTTGGTTGTTTGATGGCATCATTATCCTGTACTTATTATTGTTATTATTACTTTGGTGTTCTCGTTCTCCAATTCCTCGGTTATCTGTATATGGGGTGTTCTTTCCTACTATATACATTTTTATTTATTTAACTGTGCCTAAATTCATTATTCGTATATTCACGCGGTTCTTTGTTGTCCTTCTTCGTCTCTTTTGTGATCATTCTCAGTGGCTAATTAATCTTTTCACTCTATAGCTCTGCTTTTTTGCAGATTATCCATTTTCTTTTCACATTCTTTTTGCTCAACATTACTGCATTACCGTTGCCCGCTTTCGCTTTCTTGCTAATGACCGTCTACGCGGGTTCCCTCGAGAAATTATCCTATTGCCCTTACTTTGTGCAGTTCTATCAAACCCCACACTTTTATCTAGCTATGCACTATCTTCTTCATTAACTGTTTAATTTATTTTTACGAGATTCCGGGCATTCGCTCCGAGACTTCGACCGACTATTCCGTCTGTTTTCATCATGTTCCATTATAAGGCACCATCCTTATTTCATTTTTAGTTTCTGAGTTCGGGCAGTCAGTATTTTCTCCTTTTATTGGGTATGTGCTTTATTATCCTTTCTTTTAGGTTATAAAAATTTGTGTGAAATCAACATTTTTCCTTCCCGCCATCTTCATTTTTTTTCCCAAACTCTTTCATATTTACCTTTCCTTTTCTCTTACGTATGCACCTTTTAGTATTTCTCTTTTTTACTTTTTCCTTTATATAATATTCCAACATCTTTCTTTTGATACTTTATCATTTGCTTTTACATTTTTCAAACTTGCGCATGTTCTTTTTATTCTTTTTTAATCGCGCTTGACATCACCTCTTCATTACACCACTCATTGTTAACATTCTTACTACTTTTTTTTACTTTCATTTAATATCACACTACCAGTAACTTTCCTTTGTATCTGCTAATCAATTTTGCTTATCCTTCATTTGCTCTTTCCATTCGATTTGTTCGTTTCAACTTGTTCACATTTTACTGATTTATTTACTTGCGACCGCTCTTAGATACTTATCCTTATTACTTTTTTGTTCACTCTAATTCTCTCACTTTTCTAATTTCTACTTTATTTTTTTCACTTCCCTTAATTTTACATAGAACAATAGTAATTGATTCATTCGATAATACCATTCTTTCCCTAATTTTCCTCTGTTCACTTGATTTTAATTTTTCAATCACGTGTCTTCCATTACATCTTCTCACCTAAGCTACCTTATTAATTCAATCATACTTTTCACTTCGATTATCCTATCTCTCTACTTACACATACTTCTAGTATTATCTTTTGGATTCATTCGCTTGTGTTTAAGATAAGTATATTTCTTACAACACATACCTTTTTTTTCTCTCTTCTTCATCTGAAATTCAAATTCACCTTTCTTACCATTTTCTATTCCTATCTCACTGACATTCAGCCTCCATAAATTTCTACCTGTTAATTTTATTACCATCTCTCTTTTCTGAAGCGCCTATTCAATGTCCATTTAGGTCCCAAGCGACAATCAAAGTTCTCTTTTTTTCAAGCTCTAACTTCATTCTTACCCTATTTCTCTAAACATATCTATTCAGTATTATTCTCCTAGAATATCGTACTCTCTCAAGACAATTTTTCTCTCTGAAGATGGACCTTTATGTCGTTCACAACGCACACCTTATATTCCTTGGACTTTTCAAACTTAAATTTAATTCCTAATTTAGAATTTTCTAGTACTGCTGGTGTTGTTTTTTATCTCGATCTTGAGCCGAGCAAAGTTCTATGATGCATATGTTTTTGCTTCTGTAGGGTCTGACAAGCTTCAACTCATTTTTTTTAAATAATTCAGCATTTATGGGCGCCTTCCTTCTTTGCGCGGCGTTCTCTAGTTCTCTTTTTAGCAGGTTACAGTCAGTTCTGACTAAGTTTCACACCACTATTTGGTTTTGTTTGGTTTTTTTGGGCTTTTTTGGTTCTGTTTCATGTTTTATTATGGTTTATTTTTGTATGGCCACTTCGTTTACCTTTTCTTTTTAATCTTTGTGTTTCAGTCCAGCGAACAGGAGGTCTAAGCAGTGGTCGGGTGGTGCGTCTTCTTCGAAATTATTCATCGCGAGGTGCACTTGTCGCAGTCCCTTCCTCAACGATTTGATATGTCTCTGGCGTGATGAGTCATGTTACGCTTTAATTTTTTGTTTTGGTTGTGGGGTTTGTTACGATTCATTACAATTTCCGCCAAGATGGGGAAGAGCCTGGTTTACGGCGGATTCTTAGTCGTTGGACTCTGTCTGTGGGGCGGGAGGCCTGTCAATCTAGCATTGCCTTTTTGTTGGAAGATAATTTACATTTCTTATGGTAGTGGCTGAGGCGCAGCCCCAATGCTAATTTTTTATTGAGCTTGTCTTCTTCTTTTTATGTTTCTTTTCCTTCTTTTACGACTTCGCTACAAGCCGCCCGGTTAGATCATATTCTGATTTTTTGATGTATATGTTTCTTGGTTTTCGTGTCTCTGTCTCATTTCTTTTTTCATTTTATTTTGTTTATTTTTTATGGTTTTATTTTTTTTAGTGGTGTTTTATTTTTGTCTGTAGATAGTTATTTTGTGTGAGGAGGCGTTAGTGTTTCTTTTCCGCGTGGAGTGTGTTGGTGCTATTTGGTTGTGGCGCGTAGTCTGAATATCGTTGTAGGAGATTGAGAATTGTTTGGTTTCTAGTCAAGTATGTATGCCCTGGAGGATCGATGTGGGAAAGAATATTTGTTGAATCGCAAAAGTAAGAAGAGAAAGAAGTACCTTAAAAAAGAAGAAATTTTCATTCTGGTTGTCATAAGGTATTATTATTTATATATTCTCTAATTTATATTATTTTATAAATTTTTATGAAGATACGACTATATTTTTTAATTATTTACAAATATTACCCGTGATTTATATTGTACTATATATATATATAAATACCGTATTTATTTTATTAGTTTATTTATATTTATTTATTATTTATATTTTATTTATTATTGGGATTATACTAAGGTGGGTTATTGGTTTATGGGGCTCAGGTCCTTTGGCTGGATGCTGTTTATTTTTGGTATGTTTATTACTTTATAATTATTTTTTTTAATGTGGGGGAATGATTATTTTGGAGATGTCTATTGTTGGGCCTTTGTTAATCTCGTGCCTTTATTTCCCCGCTTTTTTGAGTATGGTAACACTTGGGTGGATACTTACAGGAAATTTTTGTGCTCTTTGAAACTTATAGTTGGTGTTCCATCGTTTTTCTATTCTTCTATTTCAGCGTTCATTTGCGCGAATTCTTTTTGGTTGTTTTCTCCCAGTCGATGTTTTTAATTGTGGTTTCTCGGCCAGCGGTATGGGTTATTAGGAAACTTCCAGGGTTCGCGTGTGTGGTGGATTTTGGGGTTCGGGGTCTTCCTGGGTCTGATGTGGTGGTAAGTTGAGAGGTTCTACTTGTGCCTCTTTGGGTGTTTTGAAGGAGAGTTCGGTGCCGATATCAACACTCTTGTTTCTTTGCCATGAGCACGTATGCATCGTTCATGATATATATATAGGTTTTTTTATTATTTTTTATATTGATATGGTATATATATATATATTTAGTTTTTTGTTTTTTTTTTTATTTAATGTTTTTATTTTTTTTTTATATACATTTAGGACTTACGTCTGTTGAGTATATTTTTTTTGTAGTCTGCTTTTTTTTTTTTTTTTTTTATTATTTTTTATTTTTATATTAGTTTTCGTATTATGTGACGGATTACTATTATATTATACTGTACTTGATTGTTAGTTTTGTTCTGTGTGGTTTCTTGGCTGGCTTTTTTATTGCTATTATATTTATTATATTATATATATTATTTATTATTATATTATATTATTATTTTATTGAATACCTATACATCTCGTTGAAATACAGAAATACATTTCTATTTCACATTCATCAGACCGTATTATGTCTAAATGTTTTACTAAACTTTAGGTAATAATTATAGATCACACATTCATTCACAGCTACAAATTCTTTTTATTATTTGGATTTATCTCTCATTCTTATTTTCTCATTCCTAATCTTTAATGTAAATATGGAATGGATAAATGAGATCCTATAGTGAATTTTCTTGCTGGGTTTTTAGGTTTTGCTAATTGTAGCAACTAAGTCTTGTATTCTTTAGTTTCTTGTGTATGTAGCGGGTTTGGGCTTGTATTGGGTTAACAGTGTTACAATTTAGCAAGGTGTTGTATGGTGGCAATTTCGAGGATTGTATACCATTTGTGTTTTTTGCATGACGCACTTGGCGGATTGAAACTTTATCTGGTTATATTAATCGCTTTGTAATATAATTATAGTTTTAATATTTTAATTATTTCTTTTTATTGGGTATTAGGGGTTTGGTTTACTTATCTAGCCATTGTGTATTAATATATTTATTATGTTATTTTATTTTATATTGTTATTATGCTAAATACTAGTATTTTTAGTAAATCTGACCACAACTTTATATCACCTTATTTTAATTTAAAGTTTAGCTATTTTTAACGCTTACTAATACTATATAGGTGATCTATTAGGGGCTTTGTGGGTTCTAGTTATACCGGTAGTATAGTGACGGTTGGTGATTATCTATGGGAAGGTTTAGGGTGATTTTGTGGTATATTTTATGGTTGTAGGTGAGGGGTTTGTATTGTAAGTTATTAGGTATCGTAATGTGTTTTATATATCATTATGCATTCGAGTGCATCATTGTTCCGAAGGTGTGATAATTCTAAGGCATTGTTTGACATTTTAAAATATATTATGTATTATATTATATGTATTATGGTTTTATGTTATTTTTATTTTATCTTTATTATTTTTTTTTTTTTTAAATTTTAGTTTAGTACTTAGAGTCTTTTATTTCATGTGTTTTATTATTTTAGGTTTATTTTATTTTTTTTTATTATTTTATTTTTTATTTATATTTATTTTTTTTTTTTTTTTTTTTTTATTATTTTATTTTGTTTTCGGTTTTGCTAGGTATTATCTTAGTATTATTTTTTTTGATTTTAGTGGTTTACCTTAATTAAAGGTGTTATTTTAGTGTATTATTATTATATTTATTTTATTATTATATATTATTATATTATTTTATTATATATTATTTTACTATATTATATATATTTAATATATTATATTATATATAGAACTATCAAAATATATTTATTTATTTATTTATTTATTTATTTACTTTGGTATATTATTATATTATATATATTTTATATTATATTATATCATATTTTTTTATTTATAGTATCTATTATATATTATTATTTTCGTGTGGGAAAGTAGTTAAGACCAACATCGATATCCACCCAAGTTGGTTAGCCTCAGAACCATACAGATCTAGTTTAATCAATGGGGACTGGATTATTGTTACCCCCAATACCCGAAATACGTTTTGGCGTTCGAAAGTGTTTTAAGCTAAGTGGGAAATTATAGTGATAGTTTTTGCATACTTTTTATCTGTAGGTTAGGTCAAGAATGATTCAGGATGAACTTAGTAGATTTTAAACGAGATCATACATAGCTTTTCATTATAACGAGTGAAATTTGTGCTTTTTATGTTTTATGTTTTCGAAAAAAAAGAGTTGTGTCTGTAGCAAATAAGGCAATAACTATTGATGTGGATGAGGAAGTGAGTGAGTGCTCTAATTCATGTTCTTGAGCAAGAAAAAGATTTGGGTAATATCGACCATGAGGGAGTAAGTTCGTAATTGATTTTTATAGTGGCAAAAAGCCCGAGACTTTTCCACCCTTATTCCAATGAAAGTTTACGTGTTCTGTAACGTGGATGACTAGCCTTTTGGTTTCCAGATTAGTTGCGACCTCCTATATTTACAGGTGCCTTGGGGGAACAACGTCCTGTTACTGATCAATGCAACTGGGGAGTGGGGGTTGAAGAAATCTCTTGTAAGGGTAAGGGGGCCTTCAGATTCTATCCTAACTTTTGGAGTGGATTAGCCTTATTTTATGTGTATGATGAAACTGTGAGATGGTTTTTTCCGTGCTTTCAGAAAAAACTCCATGTGGGAGACAAACTAAAATAACGCAAAAACATGAAAAGGAGCAGAGTTATGTGGAGGTAATATTTTAGTTGTGGACTTGACACGAAGATAGTACTGGAGATACTCGGTGTTTGGTTTGTTGTGGTGGTTATTTTCTTTTTGGGGATAATATTCTCTACTAATGTTGGGTTTTTTATTCCCTTCAATTTTTTCTTGTTCCAAAAGTTAGAAATGCAAGATATGATCAGAGGTCAGATTACATCTTTAAAGTGCTCTGCCTTTTCAAGCATCGGTTGATATGAAGTTATTTCGTCTACGCTTCTTTCTAAAATATTTTGGTATTCAAGGAGTAATGAATGTTGTTGGAATTGTAGTTCATAAGAGGGATTTGGTGGATGAAATACATATATTAACTGTAGGTCATTATTAATTAAAATATAGCATATGTTAGAGTCTGGGGAACAGTAGATTTATCGAGAATCCTGTAGGAAATGCAAAATCTATTATATTTTGATTTTAATTGGGATGACTAATTCTTTGCTCTATCTAACTCATTGGGTGTGTTAGCCTTAGTCCGTGAAATAAGAATAACTTGATAGGAAAGAAGATGGATTTCGAAAAGAAAGAAGTTTAGATAATCCAATAGTCATTTGTCTAGACTCATTTCCGAAAAGCCTTCGATAGATCCTATTTGCTTATAAAAAAATCACTTTTTTCTCTCTCGCAATGGTCTCCTTGCATTTGATACATTCTCAGGGGGGAACTAAGGTAGCCTCTGCGGTGAAGAGTGTCACATGAGAGTTGCAGAATTATTTAACTTACAATTACTACAAAGAAATAACAACCAATGTGTGTTTGGAAAAATTCAAAAGAAATATTTAATCTTTAGAGTAAGCAAGCCTTGAAATATTTAAATGAACTATTTTATCTATTTCTTTTTTTAGTTAAGGAGGTAATAAGAGCATGCAAAGAATAGGTTGTCCTGAAAATGCAGAAATTTTTTTATTATATTTTAGAAGTATTGAAATTCGATTACCCTCAATTTTGTATTTTAAGAGTTTTGTTTCTCTGAGACAGATTTTGTTTAACTGTTAACTTTTATTTTTAAGCATGAAAAGTTTCTTTGTACAGGTATATCTTTGTAAAGTTAAGCTTATCTTTTCTAGAATGAAAAAAAAATGAACTTAATATTAGGATTATGGGGAGTTGGTAAATTTTTTGACAGCTTCTATTCCATTAACAAATGAAATCGTTAATTCCAGTTTATGAATTAATGTAATATGTATAATAAAAAAGAATGCTTTAACTCCTTTTCTTTACCACCTACAATTATATGAAAAATATTTCATTTAAGTTAGCCTATTTAAAGACCTTTTATTGGTTTCTCGTTAAAACATTTAAATTAGATTAATTGTAATTCTTTCTAAATTATAATTTATAGCTTTTGAGTGAGGAGCGTGTCAACATTTTAATTTATTTACTACGCTGGACATGAGGAGTGCTCAGAGAAAGCCGAGGGCGGGTGTAATTCATTAGGGGTGATTGACCGTTGTTCTCGCGAGTATCGCCAAAGTTAGTGGGGAGGATTGCGCGGAAGAGGAGAAGCCCCCTTGGCATAATGAGCGCAAGTAATTTTAAATCAACTCCAAATCTTACTATGCGCATAATGAAGATTCGCGGGATATTCCGGAAGTAATACCTCTATCTCGGAGGGAGGGGGGAGAATTAGTACCTACCTCCGTTAGTTCCCTCGAGAAAGGACCGAAGACCCCGACTATACTTGACCTAATCTATATAGTGATGCGTAAGGTAAATATTAACCCTGTATAGGATAGTTCTTATTAGTAAAAAAATAAATAATAAAGCAAAAAATATATATAATAGAAGTTTGTAAATAGAATAAGTAATGCTATTCTATCTACGATAATTCTCTTAAATTTAGGCGCTATACTTAATACATATACTATACTAATTATTTAACAATAATTTTTTATTTTTTTTAATTAGTTTACATTTTCTTAATAGTGAAATTTTAAATACCTTATAAGTGGGATTTTACAAAAACATGTATTACCCTTTTTCAGCTGTATTGACTATTGTAAAGTTTTTGGAATATTATAATTTTAATTTTATTTTTTTTTGTTATTTTTTTATTTTTATATTTTTTTTTATTTTTTAAACTCATTTCCCTATGCTAAATAAATACTTTGATAAGCATTCCAGCTAAATGTATTCCGTTTTTACTGTAGCATTAAATAAGTTTTTAAAGTATACATATGACGGGCTAGTCCAGGAACCGTGGACTCAATAGTATATATAAGATAGGTTGATAGGTATAGGGTATAATATACTTAAGTATCTTTTATGCGTGAGGTATAAGGATATATAATCATATATATATTAAATATTTAATATATATATATAGTATATAATATTAATATATATATTAATAATATAGTAATTATAATATATATTACATATATCTATATACTATTAATATAATATATTAAAAGTATATATATATATACTATATATATATAATATATTGATATATAATATATAATATAATTTATATATATAATATTAATATATATATAGTATTAAGATTATATAGCTATATTAGGGATGTACCGATAGTAATGGCGTAATCCGGTGTTAAATTCGGCCCATTTTATGTATCTAGGTATCTTATATAAGGGTAGTCCGGTTCGGCTTAATAATGGCCGATACTTAGCCCCGATACTTATCTTTAACTTTTTGGGTTATTAAAAATTATGAAGGAAACTTATTATATTCAATACATAAATCTAGCTTCGATATAGTGATAGCTAGTACTATATACTTATAATTTATGTTTTTTTTATTTTTCACTCTTACGTTACTCCTTTTTACTTAGTAATTTTAGCGTTTCTCTAAAATATTGGTCTTTAGCAATATATTATATATATATTTATATTATATATATTATATATATATAGTATATATCTATTAGTATAATATATTTATATATATATATATATAGTATAAAATTTACCTATTTTGAACAATTATTAATTTATATAATTTATATACTTAATTTATCTACTTTTATATTTTCACCTCTCAACTCAATTGCTGTGATACTTGATATTATTAGTAGCAATTTCGTAGAGCATGTGAGTGCATGAGTTTTTTAAAACTTTCTGGATTATTCATAATTTAGATATTTGCTGTAAATTTATGAGTGTTTTATCGTTTTAAAAAATTTAGGTTTTTGCGTTCGAATAAATTTTCCTCATTTCCTCTCCTTTGGTTTTTTTTGCCTATTTGTTTTCCTGATCTGTTATTTTTTTTTTTTTTTTTTGTGATTGCGTGTTCGTGTGCGTGTGCGTGTGCAAATAGCAGATTTGCACAGGCGTGCTTTCTTTTGACTTTACCACCATCAATGGCTTGCACTCTAACTCTGCATCCATGGAATACTACCTCTCCAAACTCTAAACCTAATTTTAATGCTCTTGTCTGAGACCCCAGATGGCTAAGAATTCAACCTTCAACTCGTTTAATATATCCACTATAACTTATTTTATAATTTCCGGTTTGACAGGGGTGGAGTAATGTGGCCTATGTAAATAAAACTTCCTATAGAACCGTCTCGAGAATCTCGAATCTCGTAACTTCGATGTTCTGTGGCTTAAGATCTTTCTTCCTTCTACTACAATATTCTTAAATGCTTCTGCTGAGCTGGTTCTCCTAAGCAGAGATCAGATTTTATGCCTTTTTTTGATGTACCTAACTACTTCTCAGAGAACCTGTTATATCTTCTCTCCAAATCTAGAAGGTCCTCTATTTAGGGAGATTTCAATGTACTATACAAACTGAATTGATGGATTCCTCTCCGTACTGATTTCAGTTGGGAGGAAGGCCGATATCATTCAGTATTCGTCAACGATCTGGAGCAACTGGATGTAAATGCCTACACACATTTCGCGGATTGTCCCACGCGATTCTTGAACACAACTTGACCTAATGTTCAACCACTAGGTCTTCTTTGCGTGATAAATTCACTGTTGGGTGTGTGTTCCAACTTCGCTTCTATCGGTAAATCTGACCTCACAACCTTATATCACTTAATTTTAATACTTTCTCTCCTACATCTCCAATCCTGCCCTTAATGCGTTTTTTCTGGCCAACTTTGATTCAGGCGAATTGGGGGGGCAATTGCGCGGTTGCTTCTACGCTAACTATAATTGAAGCGACTGCTTTGACTCTTAAGACCCTTCAGATTCTGCCGATAAAGGTGGGACTGTAAATTTGTTAATCTGGGATGAGCAAGTTCATATCCTTCTTGACTAAATCTTTTTCTCGGCTCAAAATTTTTCATGGTTGTTTGCTTGTTCTCTGGCATTTCAGGCTAGAGACAATGCCTTATCAGATGTGGAAAAATTCTCGTTCTCCTATCACTCCTTGTAGAGATACTCTTCGACGAGCAAAGCGGACTTTCATTAGACGAAAGTGCGCTGACCTCCTTGGTTCTCCTGTTGACAAATCTTTCTGGCCTCGTTGCCAAAAACATTTCTAAAAAGCTTCTGTCAAACTCGCTCTTCCTACTTGCCTCCTCTAATTCACTCTGATGATTCTGTTTGGTTCTATTGCTAATTTTCCAGCTGAAAGGCCAATCATCCTCTTTGGCCTCCACTATTTTCCCTCTAATTTCATACCTGTGATCAGAATCATACATGGTAAATTGCTCATACATTTCACTACCGCCTTCTCTTCTCCAAGGTGTCCTATGCCTTTACTCTGTCATTTCATTTGATCGGGTGCATGAGCTCCTGAAATTTACGAACGTGAACGTTAGGAAGGCGGGTTTCCCGGATGTGCAATTCCCTCTCTCGAAATTTTAATGAAAGTTGTGTCTTCTGAGCTGGTACCAGTTCCCAGTTCAGTTATACTTTCTGTACCTCATTACTAGCACTTTCCCTCAAAGTTGTTGGAGCGCGCATATGTTCCAACCTTTTTCCACGGAAAATTGATGGCTGCTCTGATGCCTTCTAACTATCGCCCTATAGCTCTCACGTGTATTCTATCTAAGATCTTTGAAAAACCCTTCTCGAATGCTCTCACGTCCTTTAGATCAATTCTGGAATCTCTTTTTCCCTTCTTTCTGAATTACCCAGAAACGGTGGCTTTCGGTGCTCGAGATCTTACTGCGAATATACCTTTCCCTATTTTAACCAAGATTTATCGGTTTCGCCCTTTAGGAACTACGGGAAGACTTGTGTGGTGGCGCTTGACATATTTCCCCCAAAAATAAAGCCCCCAAAAGAATTTTTAAAACCGGGTATGACACGCGGTCACTGCTCCTTCCAAGCTCCCCTCCTTTGGTGTGTTTTGGTCCTCCTTCTCTTTGGGTTACTTATGTCTAAGCTTATCTTCTTTCAAATCGCTCAATCTTGGCTGTTGTTTTTCCTCTTAACTTTTTCTTTTTTCTGTCAATAGTGGTGTTCTCAGGGTTCTGTTTTATATATATATATATCTCCTACTTTATTCCTGCTTTTTTTACAAATGATCTTCTCACCTGCATCTAACTCTAAATCCTCTCATATGTCGATGACTTGACCCCTTCATATCTTCAACTCATATCAATTTCTGCTCCCTCTTTTAAAATTCTATGAAATTTGCCTCTCGTCTTAAATTCTTTCCGATTCTATTCTCCGCTCGCTGTTCTGGATAGAATTTCAGGGTTGGATCGTCTCAAGCTTGTGAAATTTAATTCTTTTTAAAACCCAACTTCTACAAATCTCTATCTCTAATACACTTAACTTTTCTATCGTCCTTCGAGCGGTTCTTCTCTCTCGTCTCTCCTGTTAACAATATAAACTCCTTGGCCTTAACATAAACAAAAAAATGTTTTAGAAACCTCACATCACAGACGGTTGCTCAGGCGGCCTCAAAGAAACTGGGAGTTCTGTTTAGAGTGCGAGACTTTTTTTTTTCCTCTTCTCAGTTATTCCACCTATACAAGGGTCTCAATCCGCCCTTGTTTGGAGTACTGGTCTCATATCTGGGGGGGGTGGGGGCTCTGGTTTCAATCCGGCTTTGGATAGGGTCGAGTCTAAAGCTAAAAAAAGACTTATATACTGTCCTGTACTTTCTAGTTCACTTGACCCCTTATATTTGCTGCGCGATGTTGGTGCTTTTTATCTCTCCTTTTCTCTAGGTACTGTAGAGGCAAGTGCTCGAGGAACTATCCACTAGCGTACCACCACCTTACGACGCCCTCGTAGCACCAAGGGGTGCTGTGTTCGGCACATGAGTTTTTGTGTTTGATGTTAGTAATTCCAGAACTGGGTTCGCTGGAATGCTTCTTTCTTTTCCCTGCCACCTCTGTTTCTGTGGATTCTCTTCCATCATCTGTGGTTTCCTACTCAATTTAATTTCCCATCACTTTAAAAGCCTGCGTCTGGGTGCTCATGCTGCGTAATTTGCGTTTAGATGGGTGATTTTGAGGCGTTTCATACACTCACGTCCCCTGAATAGGGTTCTGCCTGGTGAGCGGCGGTGACAACTGTAAAAAAAAATAAATTAAATAAAAGGTTCTAATAAGGATTCTTAAGCTAGCTGAAAACTTCTCCAAGAATGCGCACCTCCGAGTGGTGAACCAACTTCTAGATGCATTAAATAGCATAACCGAGGAGCTTGCTCGCTTTGACAAAAAAAAAAACAAAAATGGAGACGAGAAGTGGAGCCCGCCTTATCTGCAACTCCTGGCAACAGCACTGATAGTGACGATGGGTGGCCTTTTCAGCAAATAAACCTACTGAAAGATGAAAAGGATTTGGATATGTTAGACTTTGATTAAACTCATGGGCGAAATTGAATTGCCATCTCAATTCAACCTTCAAAGGAATCACACGCAAGGGAACGCTCATCGTAAAAACGAGAGACAGTCCATCAAGAACAAAGATAATTAAATTTGCAGTCTGTGAAAGAGGAGATGAGGCTCTTCGAAAACATGAGATGCTGCCTACTGAAGAGAATCCTTTCATGTCGGTGGCATGAAAAATGGGCCAAGGTTTTCATTATTATCAGTGCTTGGATGCAAATTAATTATCAGCACCTCCTTCATCAGTCGAGAGAGAGCGTATTTTAGTGGTTTGGTAGGAATGTAAACACCCCAAAGAGGAACAGTCTCTCGCCAAGATACTAGGGAAAGCTTAATGTTTTTTGCATCACATTTTTGTGGATTTTTGAATTTGAGTATTGAATGAATCTATTCTTAAAGGAGTATTTTATTATGTCATGTTTGATTGAATAAGCGTTTTTTTATTTTAACTTTTCGGCTGATTTAAATTGAGGTCTCTTCTTTCATTATTTTATTCTTTAATTAAATTTTGAAGTAAAGAATCTTGTAAATTGTAATCATGTTAAAACATAAAAGCTAGTAGGCAAACTTTGTTAATACTTATGAAAATTTATAGTTGTATGGAATACTTTTTAAAATAAAAAACATTAAAAAAGTTATTAATATTATATTTTGCATTAATATTCCTTAAAGGTACTATTTTTAATGTTGCAAATAAAATATAGAACTATTAGGGAACAACCAAATATGAAATATAAATGGCTAAGTATTGGTTGTACAACAGGGAATGCCAATCTTGAGTGCTCTAGCAGTGCACAAATGTTTCATCTTATTAGTGTATTTATTATATTAATTAAAGTATCGGTATGCCGGTATCGGTATCGGTGTAGCAGATTTTACTGAAAAAAAACTAACTACAATAACTTGAATTATGAAGGAGTGAGGCTGCCTTCCAGGACAGATGATGGGCGATTATAAAAAAATACAAAAAAAAGACACATACACCTTAAATTTATTACACGAAAATATATATAGTATCCAATACTACTTAATACTTAATAATTTTACCAAAAAATTACACATACAGTAATCCCTGATCTGATACCACTAAAACTATCTTACTAACAAAAAACAAAGTACAAAAACACGTTTTTTCCAATACAGATATATTACAGCACCTACTAGTTCCAACCACCAGGTATTACAATATACCATACACTACAAACCACACCTATACCTACAACATCTACAACAATATAATATTTATATGTAAAAATAAAAAATAATAAACGATAGATTCAATAAAAATTTAAAATTAAAATTTTAACAACCTTTTTGTGCGAAATTTTTTATCTACCATCTATTCTTAGTATTCAAATTAGTTTATTTTTTCATTCGGTACCTTCACCCAAAATGTTCGAACTTTTTGGTTCACTTTGGTACCCGACCTGGCTTTTTTAAAAAAAGAGTTGGTAACTTTACTTTTACTTGGTAACCTTTTATTGTTCCAAATGTTTTTTCCTAAAATTTTAAAAAAGGTTTTCATTTTTCTTTAAATCTGTTCCTTTGCTATTTCCACCAATTTTGTTTTCCATTTTTCAATTAATATTTTTTTATCTTCGGGTTTCCAATTATATTCATATGTTTTCGTTATACAATTTTCTTCTTTTTCTTTTTATAAAATTATTTTAATATTGTTTTTCAATTGTTATTTTTCCTTTCTCAAGGATCCATTTTTAAACTCTTTTTTGCCGTTGTAAAAAGTGTTAATATATTAATAAGTGCACTCGCACCATTAAGTTTTAGTTGGTACCAAGTACCATAAACGGAGCCACAAGAACAGCTACCGGAGCAACTTCAGACACAGGGCCAGCGCAGGAAAAAAAAACTGAAATGAAACAAAAATAAACAAATCCTAACATGATGACAAAATGAAATAAATGAAATTGTATAAGAAATAAAAAAAATAAATTTAAAACAATAATTATCATTAAGTGAATTACCTAAAAATATAACACTATTTTTTAGAGTGTGAGCTATATAATATTAAAATATCAATGCAAATAAATTTAAAAAATAAAAGTTAAAGTTTTGAATTCAAAAAAAATTTTAATGAAAAAGGAATTTAACTCAATTTTAAACAAAAAACTTATAAATAGAAAAAAAAATACAAAATAATACTTAATAGCTACCTGGCCAATGGTGTTGACCAGTTTTTTGTTTCACACCTCTACTTCTTCTATCACGATCAACTAGACTACCGGTGACCCAGAACTAGAAGCATCCACTACTTGGCGTCAAACCTTCAAAATAAAATAAAATCTACTAAGCCAAAGAAAAATTAACATTCATGGAATAATGAAAGTAATAAGAAAAATAATTACCCGTGCTAAAGAAAGATTCCCAATCCACCAGAAAATTGTCCACCGCACCAAATCTCTATTCTTCAGCAAACAATACACAATCCATCAATCATTGAACACAGTCCACTATACTGTCATCCACAAGTCCTCTATTCTATTTAAAGTAAATGTATTTCCAAAATCCAAAAATAAATTAATTCCTACGGGAAGACGAAATATATATACATGAAAAAAAATCGATTAAGTAACAGTCATCTACAATCATTCACATTTATTTCATTCAGAAGTGAAAGAGTGATGGATGCCGCGAAACTAGGAAGAACAAAGGAAAAGAGGGAACTGAAGAAACTACTCTTCGTTTGGCGTCAGAACACACCCATCACTCACAAGGCACACAATTATTTCTCCCCCTTCATAAACACTCTCATAATACCGACAAAAAGTAAAATACCCCCAAGATATTAAATATACATCAATATGGTACCTTATGGAAATAATGATACAAAACCACTAAGGGCAGCTCACTACATATCCCTCCCACCTAAGTTTGTATCATATTTAACCACTTACCCCAACAATCCCTAGTCCATACTATAACGCCGTTGTCAATCACCCTCAACATACTCTTTTACAACCTCCTTCCTACTCCTAGTAAAACGGTTTCTTCTCTCCTTCTCCGTATTCCTTTCAACTTGTTTCCCCTGGGTTTATTCCCGACCTTCTGCTCTTTTCATATCAGTCTTTCCGACTTCATTTGTTTTCACACTTCCCTTCCTGAGGTAATCAGGTAGCTCAGACATTTCTTTCTGCAACCTCCTTTCTGCTCTCCGATCTCCTCATCCTAGCAATCTCGCTTTATAACATTCACCTGTACTTCTCATCCAATTCCACAACACAAAATTTTACTCAAATCATCCCACTTCACCTATGCACACTCCTATCTCTGTCGCAC
>JABUQX010077081.1:0-16919 GCA_015478945.1 Trachelipus rathkii
AATTCAGTAATTCAGGTTATTTGAACAAATCTATCAACAGATTAATTTTATCCTTACATAACTAATACATAAATTCATTAAATGTGTTATTTATCTTAAATATAACCTTCATACAAGACTAGAGTACCCATAATATTCACTTGATATTAGTTAATATTTAAGAAATGACTTACCTATTTATTATAACACGATATCCATATAGTTAAAATTACTTATAGAGATCTTGGATTGAGAGATCACTGGGCATATTGCCATATAATATAAGGTATATATGGTACTCTCAATTATATTAACCAAAAATTTACTATTATATACTTATTGCATAATCAAAGCCTAATTATTTGTAAAACTAATGATTTTGAGCTATCACTTGCGCATCTATTGAAGAATACATATATTTCATTCAGCAGTGTCACCTTTATCATTGAGTATATAAGTATTGAGGTGTTAGAAAGGTATTATTACCTAAACATTTTATAATGCAAATAAGAATCACTATTATCATACATGAACGTTTCGTCTCAGTGAAGTTATGGCAACTTATAATGATTATAGAGGCAATATGAGTGTAAGCATAATGTTTTTTTCATGCAACATACCGTTCATCAATGCCGAAACATTCTGTGTATAAACTATTAAGGTTAGTATATGTTTTTTTATATATGGATCCGTATATCGCTAACAATGAGTGACCTCTCCCTGTCCCGCCTTTATCTTTAGCTCATTTGGATGATTATCATTACTCGGCGCCAATCACCTGGCAACACATATTTGGTATGAGTGAGTGTTATCACTGATGTTATAAATTTCTCAACTACCTACATTTTAGACGTACCATGTTGTAATTTCTCTTTATATCTATAAATTATATATATATATATTATATTATTATTATTATATATATAATATATATTAAATATTTATAATTAATTATTTAATATATATATATTACATTAATATATTATATATATAAATATATCTATAACGATAATTTTGTTAATAAATATATTAATATATAATTAAATATTATATAATATATATATATATTAATATAATATATAATATAATATATAATATATATATATATAATATATATATCATATAATTAAATTAATTAAATCTATTTTTTTTACTAATTAATATATTAATATATATATAAATTAATTAATTATATATATTAAATTATTTTGATTTCTAATATTAAATGTGTGAATCAAATTCAAAAGTTAAATAATATATAATATATGAAGTTATAATTGCAACCGTATGTATTAGACATACATTATCTTTAAATACATTTTCTTCTCATCAAAACATATCCTACTTATTATAGCACATTTAATTAGTGAGGGTTTATGTGAATTGCAAATATATATCATAAAGAGTCCTTCTTATATAGCCGGTGCGGTGAACGGGGACCCAACCCTTATTCAAATGTCTAACCATAAACAACCTCTCATCTACCGAATCTCATCTAACTTCACCTTAAATTGAAATGATAAGAATAATGTTGAGTTACTAATGGTAATTATATCACTATTTTGCAAGCTAGTATTGACAAATTTTAAATAATTGGATAAAGATTTTAATAGTTTATTTTCACCATCTATTTCAATCATAATCCCCACTTCGGGATTTCAACTGTTTCTCTTTTCTATATTCAATTATAATATTATAAGCACACGGTATTTGACTAAAAGATAATTTCACGTTGTAAACATCTAGTTGGAGGAAACATGACGAAGTAGATCCATTGAGCAAGCATACTCAAGCAGTATGGGAATGAATAGCATTATTAATGCTTAACTTATTCACTCAATTATACACCGATATGTCCATAGTTTAACGTAAGATATACAAACATTTGTAATCTTAAGATTCAGACTTTTCTTATTGTGAAAGTATTTTATAAATCTCTTACATATTAATTAATATGTAACATAAAACTACATTAATTTAGTTCTTTAAATGGTTAATCGTGTGTGTTTAAATTCTCATCATATAACTGTATTATATATTATACGTAGTATAACTTTTTAAATTTGTATTGAAGGTGACAATTTAGCTTGTGAATTTTTCTGGAGTTGGTTGACTATCGTATTACACTACAATCCCAAATATAATGAGATATTTAATTAATAATATTTCATAAATATACTAATGAATTAATTTGCAGCTATAAACCAATTATACATAATAGTAATATGCGTATATGTTATTTAATTCCAAGTAAGTCCCAAATAAGAGAAATATTGTTAATTACAAATATGCTTTACATTTTTGATTAAAATTATAAAAAATATCACTAAAGCGATCTGAGATTGAATCCGTAATTTAAAGTCAGTAAACCACGCAAAATATATTGTTTATTGTAATTTAATATATGTAGAAGGTGTTGTGATTTTTAAATGCTAAGATGTTATCTGTTATTTTTTTCTTTTAATTGGAGATGGTCTGAGTATTACATAAATTAAGATAATATCATGTTTTCATAAAAGGGAAGTATTATTTTTTATTACACCTGCAGCACTAAAGTTGATAAATAATGTACGATTTATACACACCATTATATTTATAAAATGTTAGTGTATTTTAACATAACTTACTACTTTCATGGTTTCGTATTTGATTTAGTTGTTAAATATAATTCAAATATAATAAATTAACCAATAAATTATATTCTACTCAATTAAATCACACGATAAATACCTAAAAAGCGTTTTTTTTTTAGCTCTAAAGTTTTATTACATTTATTTCATTATATATTACTTTATTTAAAAAATCACGTCATCTTTTCAGTAATAGGTAGAAGTTCATTATCCGTGAATCAGGCTTTACCACCTATGATAACTCAAGTCACTGATGAGAGCAATCATAATTATATACGAGCTTAAAATATCACAAGTAGTATGGATATCCTTTTACTATCACCAGAGCTACTACCTTATCTAATGGGTAATGTTTTTAGTGCTTTTTTTTTTTTTTTTTTTTAATTATTTTTTTTTTTTCTTATTAATTTTTTTATATATATTTTTTATATTTTTTAGATATTATATTAAATTTAGTATATATTAATGGGTTAAATAATTTTTTAGTTTTGAATATTTGTCTATATTATTATAAATAGATTATTAATAATTTTTATATAATTTTAAATTTTTTATTATTTTGATAATATATTGTAGTTTAACTATTTTTGCTTTGGTCCTTTAAATTTTATTTAATATTTTTATTTATTTTATTAATAGGTAACAACTACTTGTATTGTTTTTTTCGCTTGCGGATCCGTCATTGTTTAATAAGCGTTTTGTATATATTCATTAACGTCCATAATTTATCAATTCGTTATATCGCCTATTTAAGAGTTCCGGGAATATTAGAATAATCTGCATAAATTTCTACGATCATCGCATATACGTCCTAAGCGTTTATTAATTATTTAAACTTGATAATATATGTATCCGTAACCCCGGAAGTCGATTCAGCATACGTATAAAAGGCAAAGATACCTAACTATATAGTAAAGCAATAAATGAAACGCTTAAAGTAGAGGCCAAATAGCTAAAGGCTGTTACTTATCACATTATTAAACTGACTTTTTATATACGTTGTATATTATATTATTATAATAATTTAACTTGAAACCATAACGAGTATAATATAATGAGGCTCTCTATGTACATTAATTTTAATACTAACGAAGATAACACTTATATAATACTAAATTACTCAGTATTTTTGTAAAATTATAAATATAATTATAACATATATAAGCAATAATATATATACTTTATATTAACACCCGCTATCATACTATGTGGTGTTACAAATGATGAAGACTGTATTTATAGTACTTAATAGAAATTTTTCACTACCCACATAAATACCCTTAAAGTCTATCCCATCTTGATGAATTATAATAATCTTCCTTACCTGATACTAATATATCAACAGTAAAGCCTCAATCCCGTTTTGAGTTCTTTTTCATACCTATTTTACTAGGAGTTCTCGTCCATTACCGGAGTCATCTAATAATATATTAATAATAATAGTGTAAAAGCTTCGAGTAATCCTCCTCTATCAGCTTATATACTACTATCCTAAAGTATATATATAGTAGGTCAAATAATAACCGCCGCGGATCAACTTTATCTCCAAATACCATTAATTACATCATCCAGCGGTATCACGTAATAATAAACTAATAGTTTTAAAGATAAGGAATACAATAAATTTAAGCATTATATATTAATTAATTTATTAATCTACCAGGTTTATATACTCAAAAGCGCTAAGTCCGTATAATCACGGCTCATTATACACTATACCACAATTAATATTATTATAATAATTATTATAGTATATAATAATATATTATATATACAATATATACTATATATAATATATTACATATATATAATATAATTATAATAATAAAATAATATAAATTTTTAAGAAGAAACACTTAAATAATAATAAAATAATATTAAATTAATAAATATTAATTAATATTAAATTATAATATTATTAATTAAATATAATTATATATTAATATATAAAATTAATACTATATATATTATATTTATTACTCTGTCTGGCAAATCAAATTTCAAAGTTATTGAAGTAATATATAATTATTAGTATATTAAAGAGTATTACCTAAATTATTATAATATATATTAATCTTTTCATAAAATTAATATTATAAATATATAGTGAATAATTTCATAATTTTTAAATGCATATATATATAAAAATATTTTATTTTGAGATTGTAAATAATGAGAATGAGATAGTAGAAGAGAGAGAGAGAGAGAGGAGAGAGAGAGAGAGGAATAGATGAGACAGAGGAGAGTATAAGATGTAGAGTAATAGAAGGAGGTAAATATAGTAAGTAGAGTAAGACAGTCTCAGTATTTTAGCAGAACAAGAATCCAGGGGTATACTTGAGTAGCTATTTTTACTTCTTACCTACTTGATACTTTAGTAATGATGTACATTGACGAACAAGAATCGACTGTATAAGTAAATTTTTATTTTTTTTTAATTTGAATCAAAATATATAATATAATTATAAAAATATATATTTTAAGATTATATTTTATATATAGTTATTTATTTTAATAAATTGAAATATGAAATATTTAATTTACTATTTATTATCATTAGAAGTAAGTCATACCTAATTTTTGAAAACTCGTCTATTTTTTTAATTTATCTTTAAAGATTAATTCGTTTACTAAAAAGATTGATCTAATACTTCTATAATTTAATATTATATAGATTATTTTTAGTGCTATATAATATATTATTTAATATAAAGGTCTCTCGGTATTGAGGATAATTATATAACGTATCATATAAAACCACTATTATGTTAATAACAGTATGAATAATGTAAATACGAAATCTTAATTTGTTGAATATACTGAAATGATACTGATGTAATGACATTATATATATATAATATTATATAGTATAATATAATCTTTATATATAGTATAATATGTATAATAATATATAATTATAAATATATAACATAAAATACTTAAATTATTATAATATATACTACTCATAGTAATAATATAAACTTAGATATATTAATAATTATATATATATTATATTATATAAATAAACTATTAATATTTATTATATAATTTATCAGCTAATTTGTCTGTACTGTAATGGACTGATTCTTTGTATCATATATATGGATATTACTCTGAAGATGCATATATAGTCCTATAATAAATGAGATATATATTTTAATATAATATAAATAGTATAATATATAAATATATATTAGTAAATATATATATTTTTTGATGACTTATATTATATACAAATATGATATAAATCGTTGAAGGATTAGAAATCTATTATATAAGTGATATGTAATATATAATATAATATATATCTATTAGTGATGGGAATACAGGTATTTTATTTAAATATAATTCACATATTTGGTTTATATTATGCTATATATATATATAATCAATTATATATATAAGTTCCCTTATATATATTATATATAATAATCATTATAATGATATATATATATATATATGTCTATACTTATATTTAATACATAAATATAATATATATTTATATATTACTTATATTATATATATATTATATAATATATATATATATATATATATATATATATTTAATTTTATATATTATTTTATTAATATATAATATATTGAGTCTCAAATTCCGGGAAATACCTATTAATATACAAATCAAATAATTTATATATTATATATTAATGATTATAATATATATAATATTATAGTGAAAATATAAAGAATAATTAGTTAATAAATAAGATTCTGATAAATTATATAGAAAATAACTATTTGTATAATTAAATAAATAATTTATTATGAACTTACTATTATTAAATATATATTATATTAATATATATATATTAATATCAACTTATTTAATTATATTATAATATTTTATATATTATATAATATATTATATATGCATATATCAGATGAGAAACCGAACTTAACTAATAAAAAATCATATATGAATGCATAATCATTTACCATTCATATCACCTTAGATTATACAGATAAACGATAAGGTAGACATCTAAAGAACTAAAATAATAATTATATAAGTGAATATATAATGTTTATTGTAAATTTACATAATTTATTAAATTTATTAAAAATTTTATAATAAAATAATATATATAAAAATAGTTAGAAATATGTGTTCATGATTAACTGAAAAAACTATGGGTAACGGTTGAGATTATCATAATCTTACGAAATTAGAGTTCATGGATGTATATTAACATCTCAACTTAAATTGTCTTATCAAATAAATTTTCTTAAAACTCGTCTATTTTATATTTAATACGAAGTCTAGAAATAATTTATTACGAACTGTTTTATTGAGATGTTGAAAACGTTAAAAGATATATTAGTTTCCAGAAAGTATGCCGGGCCTATTAAAGGTTGAGCAATTGTCTGTTCATCCATGGTTATATTTGTATTATTTGTAAAAGAGGAAGACAAAGTTAACTCTTGTGGGATCTCGTTTTGAAAATTATTGTTTTTAGAGGTGAGATTTGAAAAAAAGGTTGATTTGGTTTGAGATAAAGGGAGATGAGGTCCTACTATAGGTGTGGGCGGAGTAGAAGGATTCGGGAAATCATGAGCTTGAAAAGGTGTTTGACATTTAGATTTAAAATTTTTGTTCTGTGGGGGTTTGTGGGTTGATTCTTTAGGTTCTGAATTTGAGTTAATAATAGGTGACTGTGAATATAAGATTGGAACTGTGTCGTTTGTGAAAGTGTAAGGAACCGTTTCTACTTGTGGAGAAGAGTTAGAACTGATATTATGATTTGAAATGAGAATTGAGAAGTTAGTTGCTTCATTTGGGGAGAGAGAAGCGTAATATTGTGCGTGCTGTGTACTTTGAGTAGATATAGGAGTGTGGTTTTCAGCATGAGAGAAGTTAATTGATGGTTGAGATACCAAATATTCATCGTGTAAAGGTCTGTGGACCGATGCATACTGCTCAGAAGCAAAAGTATGAGAAGCTAATAAAGAATTTGGTAACGTTGCTTCATTAAAAGATAATATAGTGTCTGAGAAATCTTTTTGAGAGGAAGGGGGAGTGCCCTGAGAAAAATTTTTATTCATAAGAGGTAGAGCATGCATAGAGGGAAAATAGGAATCAGAGTTTATCGATAATGGGGGAGAGAGATCAAAATTATTTATTAAAAAAGAAAAGGAATTTGTACTATCATGGAATTCAAAAGGTTTAATCTCGCTAAAACAAAAGGGATATTTTTGAAAATCTTGTTGAGAGTTTGAAAAAGTATGCCCTATTAAACTATTATTATTTAAAAAATTATTATCTACATTGTTTGTGGTGTATGCAAATGCTGTTATTTTACTTGCTTCTTTTGTTCTACTTAACATTGTTTCTCCTATATCTATTGAAAGTGCGATTTCCATATTGATTTCTATTTAAAATAGTTTTATAAGTTTTAAGCATTAATACTTTGCATATTTGTACCATTATAAATTCATTTTATAATCAATGTTTAATAATAATAATAATAATAATAATAATAATAATAATAATAATAATATAATAATAATAATAATAATAATAATAATAATAATAATAATAATAATAATAATAATAATAATAATAATAATAATAAATGTACCTATATTAGTGTGGGCTGAGTTTGGGATATTTCTTGATACTAGGACTTGACCAGTTTTTTTGCCCACTTAGACTCAGAAAAATTTAGCCAAGTCCTTGGCAGATCCCAGCAATAAGTTACAATGAGCCTGAAATCTTTTTGCACCTTTTTTTTTAGAAAGTTTTTTTTTTTGCTAATTATTTTTATAAATTTAAAGAGTGGAGAACCTATGAGGGAAATGGCATGTGCAACTAACTTGACTGGTTGCAAGAATCCTATTCCACTACACATACAAGTGTTATGTTTATTATGAAAGGATATCAGATTAATTAACTTTTTTTAAGGAAATCAAAATGCAAAGATTTAGGAAAGGTTTACTGAGCAAGATTATTTTATAAATTTTATAAATTAATTTTAAGTTAAAGAATTATTAGAACACATTTGCTGTAATTTTTCTTTGATTACCAAAATCAAGGCAACCAGTAAAAATGTTTTAAATTTAATTATAGAGTCTGAGTGGAGTTTCCTCAAAAAGTTAAATAATTATTGCATTTGATTGAAGTTTCCTATAAAAGTTGAATCATTGCAAGCAAAGGATGGTGAAGCCTAGCCTATCCATTCACTTTATTTCATCTACTATGCTCATATACTGTATATTAGACCAATCTTTTATCAGGGACTGAGACTTGACAACTGACAAAAGATTTCTACACTGATTCAAATTGTCTTGACACAAGTTGCAATTCTTTGTTATTAATATATTAATTTTAGTGTTTGAAAATTTTAGAGTACTTAACATGTATACATGATAGAAGAATCCTTTCTGCAGCATCTGTATTATCATGCAGTGTTATTTCTACATGTCCTGGAATCCAAATTAAATACATTTGTATGACACTCAACTTCGTAATTAACACACACATTTTATGTCAAAAATATTAGTGGATAAGGTTTTTTCTGTTAACTTTGATAATAATAGAGAAATTGTTAAAATAGCTATCTTGGTGGTTTTAATTTAAATATATAAGAGAACTGTATATTGCATATAGTTATGCATAAATACAGTAATATAAGATTAAAATTTCATTTGAGCTAAAATTCATTATATTTAAAAGCACAACCAGTGAATCCACCTTTTTTAAAACCATCTATCACACAGAAATTACAGAAAATTAATTTTCTCTGAAATTTTCTGTTGAAGTATTATAGACTTTGTATTTCTTTTTGTAAGAATATATAATATATATATATATTATATTTTATATATATATATATATATATATATATATATATATATATATATATATATATATATATATATATATATATATATATATATATATATATATATATATATAGTATATATATATAGGACTATATATATAATATATATATACCGGTATATATATATATAATATATATATATAATAATATAATATATAATATTATTACCGTATATATATATATATATATATATATATATATATATATATATATATATATAATTTTATATATATAATATTTATATAAAAAAAAAATATATTATATTATATATAGTATAATATAATATATATATATATTATATATATAATATATATATATATATATATATATCCTTATAAATCTCCATTCTGAAATAAAATAAAATTCTTAACATCATCAGTTCTTGCCTTTTCACTTTTACGGGTATGTTTTAGTGATGAGAGAGCATTTGCAAATTTGTCTAAGAAATCTCAATTTGTGCAAAGGCTCACTGATAAGAAATATCCAGATGCATAAATTTGCATTATACAGTGTGAAACACCTCAAATATTATGATTTAGTCTGTCATCCACAGCGAAGATACTGGCTATCTCTCTCTCTCTCTCTCTCTCTCTGGTTAATGGCAGAATGTGGTAAGATCACTATATAGAAGCTCTGAGAAAAAGGCTGCTTCCTGCCTCAGCTAAGAGAATGGTTTCTGAACGAAGGATTTTTTTACTCATGCAAGACTGAATACCCTGCCACACAGTAGGATCAATGAAAGATTTTTTAGAGGAACAATGTCCCTCTCTCTTCCTTTGATCTGGAAATCCTCCTGATATGAATCTGATAGAAAACTTGTGGGAGTTTATAAAGAAGGATTTGTCACAAAGGACATGATTACCACAAAAAAAAATAGGCATTGAGAAGGTAATTCAGGTGTGGAACCATTACTCAAAGATGAAGGAAAAAGCAGTCATGGATTAATACCATGCCAATGAGAATCGAGGCTTAATTGCTCCTAATGGTTGCTTGACAAAGTAATGGAAAAGAGAATTATTTCACCACTTTAAAGTTTCCATTTTCTTTTCACTTCACAATAATGCTAAATATTTCATAAAATTTGCAAAAAAAAAAAAAAAAAAAAAAAAAAAAAAACTCTTAAAAACATTGTAGACATAGAATATAAACATTTTTGTCTACACCTACAGTTATATAGGAAAATAAAACTTAATATTTCGAGACTAATATGCGAATTATTCTGTATTTAGCTAAGTATTTAGATTATTTTAATGAAAAAGTTTTAAACTGTAAAAAAATATTTATCTGTTTGGATCTTGATAAATGATCTGGACAAAAAAGGAGCCTGAGCCAGATCCTATTACATCAGTACTCAGAATTTTCTTTTAATTATGGAAGCTAGTTTATTATATAAAGCAACTCTTTTTATTATTTCCATTAATTTCAGCCATTTGCAAAGGTTTTGGGGTGCCTCAGGAAACTTCTGGCAGCATCAATGGGAGAACATCTTGCTAACATTTGGTGATGACCCATTTAATCTTTTTGTATATGGTATGAAAAAGAATATTTGATTGTTTTTCTTCATAAGGTTAAGATCATTAGTATCTGCTTTGCACTTTTCTTTTTATTCCTGTACAACTCTTAAAAATTTCTTTTGTAAAATTATGTTTAGTAGAATAAAATAGATTGATTATTTTATATCAAATTTAATATTTTGTTTTAAATCTTAAGATGTATTAAATGATTTTTAAGGTTATTACGTCCACCTTCTACAAACTGTGATCTACTCACCCCAAAGTAGCCTCTAAAGTGTTACATCAAATTTTCAATTATAATAATTTTTCTTTCCTATTTTATATATAGTATATATATATATATATATATATATTATATATTATATTATATTTATATATATATTATATATATATATATATAATATATATATATATATTATTATATATATATAATATTATATATATGAGTCATATATATATATTATTATATATATCCGTATATATATATATATAATTATATATATATATATATATATTATATATATTTATATATATATAATATATTTAATTTATATATATAATTATATATATATATATATATATATATATATATAATATATATATATATACGGTAATATATATTATATATATATATGATATTATTATTATATAATATATATATATATATATATATATATATATATATATATTATATATATATTTTTCTCACGCATCCATCTTTTGTTAGGTCGATGCCTGTCAGTGTTGCTCCTCTTTGCAGAAATCCTTCGCCACGCGTCCCGGTCTTCATAATAGTGCCGTCCTTTCACATCACGCATCGTTTTTCTCCCCCCTCGACGTAATTGCTTCTTCAACCCACAGCATCCTTCCATCGTTTTCTTGGTCTTCCCACTGGTCTCCGTTCCGATAGGTCTCCAATTAAGTAGTCTTCGGGGTATCTAAAGTCCTCCATTCTCTGCACATGACCGAACCATCTCAGCTGTTTTCTTTCAATACATTCCATTATTGGGCGGACTCCGAGCTCTTCTCTTATTGCGTCACTTCTAACTCTGTCCCTCAGCGTTACTCCTCTTAATTAAATCTTTAACAACTACGCATTTCCGCTAGCTTCTATTTTACTCTTCTGTTCATCGTGTTAAGTACCCTTTCAACATTCGCGACCCGTAGTAGTAATTATTGGTCGCCGTAGAATAGTTGTTATATATAGTCCTTTTACCATCTACTGGCACTTCCTCTCTGCACAATCAATGGGTTACAACATTCCCACACTTCTTTGAATATTTTGTTATTCCTTCTCTCATTTTCTGTTTAAAATGTAGTCATCTTTCTCTTTAAAGGTATTACTCATACCATAGTATGAAATCTGCATGGTCTCTTTTAATTGTGTACCTTCCATCCATATCTCCGCGTGTTTCCCTGTCTCGAAATCGTCAATATTTGCATCTTCACCAAGTTTACGTGAATGCGCTGAGAAAATCGCATATTCAATTTCCAAGAATTCACAGAAATTCCTAGAACCTCTCATGCCGTTTACAAACCACAGCAGCGTCGTCAGCGTATACAAAGGTGTAATCCCTATCCTTTCTTACACATATCCTCTTCAAGCAGTTTGTCCAGATATAATGCAAAAAGTAAAGGGAAGCAACTGCCCTGCTTACTTCCAGTCTTCGTTTCAAAACCATTTCTGCCTTATCCCATCTCCGGTTCTCACCACCGTGTTTTATGGGGTTTTCAAATACATTATTCCTTATGTATTCCTTATCAGTCTTCTATTTTTCCATATGCAGGGGTCATTCCATCAACGCGATCCACAATCTCTCTCTTTGTATTCCGAATCGAAAGCTTTTTTTCAGATCTATATAATTGGCGATTAATATGCTACCTTATTTCCATTCTATGCTCTTCTCCACTATCAATTTTAAAGAGAATATCAAGTCAATTACACTTCTATTTTGGCCTGAATACCGTGTTGCCACTCTCCAATCTTTCCCTCTAATTCTCTCCGACGTCTTTTCTTCTATATCCTCTGCGTTATATTTTATATGAGCACTCACAGCAAACTATTCTCTGTAATTCTGGCATTCTCTTCTATCCCCTTTTTTATGTATTGGACATATCACAGTTTTTCTCCAATCTGACGGTATGTTCCTACTCTCTGCCATGATAGCAATTTATAAGTTCTGTCGATCTACAAGTATTGGAACCATAAGCGGCTTTCTCCTGTTTATGAAATTAATTCATTAGTTTTAATCACGGTCACTCCGACATCCTGGCTCTTCTTTCCGCAATCTCGGTTAAGGCTTCTTTCTGTATAGCTTGGTCGTCACTTCCGTCGCGCAAATTGATAGCGGTTGCCCAAGTCATCCTGCTTCTGCGAAGGTCTTCATTTGCTGGGTTATCCAATCTTACCATATATATCGTCGTTGTCCACCACGATTTAATAAATACTATCAAATTTATTCTGTCCAGCTATCTACTCGGACTTGTTCAAGGCTATCGTCACTATTCGGTTTCTCTTCTTTGTGAATATCACTTCGTGTTTGAGGTCTCATGGTGCTTTTCGTTCTAATCTCTTAGCCATCAAGTATATGCAACGTGTCCTAGTGCTCCTCATGTCTATCCTTCCAGTTCGTTCCTCCTATTCTTTTTCTCCCATGATAAAGTCGATGTTTTCGTGCTTTTTTACTATTTTCTGCATGATTTCTCGGCCAGAACATAGACGCTTTGTGCTAATTTTCCTTCTGTCCTTGTCTTCAATCGCAGTAATACGGTTATTTCTTGTTTTTTTCTTTTGACTGATCGTTTTTTTTGACTTGCGCTCATCATCCACCAAACGCCGTCTTTCTTTGCCTTTTCCCAACTACTTATCCTTTTTTTGTTAACCAAATCAGCTTCTCCGTGCAACCTGCTCCACACCTTCTCTGAAATCTTTTCATCCTTCCTCTACTCGTTCCACAGTTCCTGTAGAGATTTCCTCATATTATTCTAACGTAGTTTGTTGTTGAATCTTCTCTTGTGTTTTCATTTATTTTTTTAATTGTTTCAAAACAATACGTTCTCTGGTTACTTTCTTCGGCTTCTTTCTTTGTCTCCATTCTTATCTTCCCCAACCACAAGATCTGTGGTTCCCGAATCCAGGACAAGTACACTGATGGTAATTGGTCTTTGACATCCATAAACACCTCTTAAATCATCTACATATCATTAGTCTATCATAGGATTTTTTCCGTATAATTCCTGGTTTTCTGAATTTCAAGGGGTACCATGTCCACTTTTTACTCTTCTCCATGTTTAAAAAAGGTGCTCAAGATCGCTGCACCATTTCTAATAGCAAAGTCAACTAGTCTTTCCCCCTCTATATTTCTTGTTCCAACTCCGAACGCCCCACAGCTGCTTCCTCTCCTCCTCTCATCCTCAATCCGGCACCATGTGCATTCATATCTCCCATAGATTATTATGTTGTCCTCCTTCTTCTCCATCATATAACACCCTGCAGGGATTCTCCATAAACTCATAACTACCACTTCTCATCCGCACAGTATAATCCTGATGCGGCGCATAGACGCTGTATAATACTTTAATTTTTGACTCTCCAACTCTTTAACGTCACAGCCATAATAAAAACAAAAGATATATTTTGTATCATATAATACCGTTTCTATTACACTTTTATATGTTTCTGGTGTCAACCTCCAACAATCGCCTCCGTGTGCTTCTCTCTTTCCTCTAATAACCCCTTTATAATCACCTGACATAAATCAATTGTGTAATTTTCTTCAAACTCCTGCTCCATTTATACCTCACTCCACACGCCCAAGAATGATCCAGAAAATCTCTCCCATCAATCAGCTCTATGCAGCCTCTCTCCTACTTTTCCAGAGTAAGGGTGCTCGCGTTATTGTTGCGCAGTTTGTAGTGATAAGTGCCTTTTTCCGTAGTCCCCGTTGAACTCGCGCCGCAGTCGGTAACCGAGAAGTACTGTCCGTTATACCCGAGGCACCCAACAAAAGGTTCACGAGCTCAAAGTGTTTTAATGCTGCCGGCTATGCTAAGGCTGTCGCAGCAACACCTCCTCTTTTTTAATCAATCGGACTTTGGGACCGGCACAGGGGATCATGATCCCTGTGGTAGAGTTACTATATAAATATAAATAATATATATATCAAAGAGTATAATATATAACTATATATGGATATATAATATACATATATCACGTATATATAATATATATAACAGGTATTATTATATATCTATTATATACGCTATATATAATATATATATAATATATATTTATATATATTTATATATATATTTATATTTCATATTTATTATCTATTATTATTATTACTTATTACTTATTATTATTAATTATTTCACTTAAATTATATATATATTATTATTAATAATATTATATTACTTTATTATTAATTATTATATATTATTATCATCGCCTTTTTCCGCCAAATTGAGGGATAGGCTGAGCATCATATCTCTGAACAGCAATAGTAAGTAGACCGAATCATATATAGTATAGTATAAAGACCACTTCCCTTACGCTCCCGCTCTCTACTACCCTTAAATTGAGAACTTGTAAGTCAGAAAAATGCATCTGTACGATATCACGTAGACTGAGAGCCGGACCCTTACTGTGGTATCTCGTCAATGTGGGTTTCATCTCCTGGGAAAAGGTAACAACCATACCCCCTTACCTAACCCTGCCTTTCACTCTTATTATGCCCCCCTCTTCTCGCCTAGCTGCCAAAAACTTTCCTCTCCTTCAGGCATTCCTTTACTGACATAATCCACTTTTTTCTTTGGTCTCCCAGCCGTCAATTCCCAAAGCAACACTCACCATTATATATGCCACTTAACCAACTGACTATCATCCATCCTTTTCTTATGACCAAATCATCTCAATGTACTCTCTTTTATTCTCTCATTTACATCTTTCTCCACAACACACAACTCCATAATGCGTTCATTCTTCATTTTATCAATTCTTCGCACACCTAATACGCTCCTAAGATTATCCATCTGAACAAATCTTGCCTTAAATCTATACCTCTTATTCCAGACCATAGTTTCACTACTATACATTAACACTGATAGCAACATATCCTCATGCAAAACCCTAGCATACTCAAGATTTAGTCCCTTTACATTCACCAAGGATTTAATTGCACCAGCCACCTTGCCTACGCAATTCACAACTTTTCCTACTACATTCTGGCATCAATCCGTTTTTCCCTTCATTTACAACTGATTTTCTAATGATTGTAAACTTAAATACTTTTTGTTCCAGTTGTTCACTATCTAATATGACTTCACACTACGTACTCTAATTCCTCACTACCATAACCTTACTCTTATCTACATCTACTTTCAAGCCATTCACTTTACACATCCTGCCAAACCCCTCTACCAATTCTCTCAAACTCTTTTTCAGATTCACCACACAAAACCAAATTATCTGCATTCAATAAGTAGGGCACCCTCCATTCTCCATCATTCTAGCACCTTCCCCTGCCACCCCTACCTCTATATCCTTCATAACCTCATTAATATGCAAATTGAATAACCAAGGGGACATAACACATCCTTGCCTCACTCCGCTTCAAATAATAATATTAAACTATAACTTAACTGATCTTATTTAAAAAAGAATGATCAATATGTCATACATAACACCATTTATCACTAACGCTTACCGAAGAGCTTCCCTATTAATCCTGTCATACGCTTGTTGCAAATCCATAAAACCTAAATACAATTTATTCTTCTCTCATTTTCTTAATCATTTGTTTCCATGCAGAAATTTGATCCACACATCCATACCTTGCTCTTCACCAATCAGTCCTTCAGTCACTCGACTTACTCTTTCAACCAAAATACCAGCATATATCTTTCCCTACAACATTCAATAAATTAATTCCCCC
>JABUQX010077082.1:0-22500 GCA_015478945.1 Trachelipus rathkii
TCATGACCGATGGAAGAACCATAATTCGATGATTGGTGGAACTTCGCCGATGATATAATTATTATATATATTATATATATAATAATATATATAAATAATAATTATATTATATATTTATTTACTATATATATATATATATACTATATATATGGCTCATGTCGTTAACCGGCTCCAGTTCCCCTTGAAGCAACTACTTTTTTTTTTTTTTTTTAATCTACTTTAATCAAGTAAAGTAAATGAAAAATCTCTCTTCGGCGACCATATGCGTTTTATTTTACATTTAATTTTTAATTTTCTAACTGCAATGCAGTGTCGAGTGAATAATAAATATCAAAATAATACAAATACATTTATCATATATTTAAGTTAAAGTACAGGTTTCATAGAGTTTTACTTAGTTTCAAATAGATTTTAACCTCATACATTAGCAAAGGTTAGACTACTGAGTTTAATTAGTTTACAAACAATTTGAACTTTCATATTTTATACATAAATTTTGAGAGGTGTGAAGCTGCTTTATAACTAAATTAATTTTACCTTTAGCATTTTTCACTTCAATTTATATGAAAATGTGTTGAATTTCATGAACCATCGAAATGTACTATAATCACATATAGGAGGAGAGTGGGAGGCGGTTTGTTAAATCTGAGCATATGATTGGTAATGTAAATACTATGAATTTGATAAATAAATATGTACATAATACCATAGTCTTATATATAATATATATATATATAGTATATATATATATATATATATATATATTTGTGTGTGTGTAATGAGAGATATAAACACATATAAATTGTACGACGAGCCCCCCCTCATAATATATATATATATATTATATATATATAATATATATATACTCAGGTATAGTATATATATATATATATATATATTCCTAATCTAATATGGCAATTAGTATGACCCAATATGATCTACGCGAGAGTAACCTTAACTATGAAATTAATCTCCGATGTCGGCGCGTAGAACGTCAGAAGGACGCTTACACGTCACAACCAGTCTCCGAGGCTGACAAATGTGACGTCATGTGTAGCGTATCATATTTCGAGGAGCCTATGGTAATGATATAGGGTATAGGGTACTACTTTATTATATATACTATATATAATATATATATATATATATATTATACGTATATATACTAATATACTATACTAAAATAAGTATATGGTTAGGTAGATCAAATGTCCCAAAATGGTTTAATTTTGAGATATTATAGAGTACGAATAGATTATGTGTGCGAAAAATGTCCCAAAGAGTACTCATTTTTGGATTTTATGTGTTTTTTGGGGTATATTCTATACTAAACGAATACCCACGGGGTGTCCGTAACCCCGATGTCAGGAGTACAAGGGGTCTCTCATCGGCCTCTAGGTGTCCTAACCGGGGGGAGACTAAATCCCCCTTCGGGGATGGTCTCCGGAACCCCCTCTCCTTTGGTCTTTGGGTGTCGCGGGTTCCTCCGCCCCTCCCCATCCGGGGTATGAAACGTCCCTCCCCTCCGTCCCCTTGAGGCTGCGAGGCCGCCCTAAAAAAGAGTAGTTACCGCATATCATATGGTAAGATAAATTATAATAATAAGTATATATATTAACATATATATATATATATATATATATTTTAACTATATATATAACATTAAAATTAATAGTATTTGTATATTGTTTGTTAATATTGGCTTTCAAAAAAGCAATATTCAAAATCGTTTTATTTATTGGTTGATAAGTTGTAGGACAGCATTTGATAATACAATTTGATACAGCTTTACATAAATATTATATCTTCATTAGAAGAGTTACATGAGAAAATAATGTTCATATCAGGTTGGATCAAAAATATGAACTTGTAGATACAAGTTAATACAAAAATGCAAATTAAGTACTTTCGTCACCTATTTATTATTTATTTATAGTCAAAATTGATATTATTAGTCATTTATACACGCACTTTTATAGACATGTTCACATAAAGACGATACCTTCAAACTAAAAACTAATATTATTTAGCATAGTTTATTTATTAAACTGCCATGTTGCTAGTTTCATATATTACTACCATAACTTGCCCATATATTGCCAGATTTTCAAACACTTTGTGCTTTTCCAATATATAATATATATATATATATATATATATAATATATATAACTTATAGTAATATAACCCTATATAATATACTAATTATTATACCTAAATGATAATATGGGATATATATTAGTATAATAACTTTTCATCCACACATATACTTAACATACCAGTGTGACGTCAGAGATTACGTCAGTTCGCAAACTTCCATTCAGATATGACGTCACGCATTTCAGCTATACGTACATACGAACAACGAAGCTCCGTTTAAAACCTACATAAAGGCCTATTATATATATATATATAGTATATATAGTATATATATATATTATATATAATATATATCTATATATATGAATATAAACTAGTATATATATATAATTATACATATATATGCTAAAACCTCTCATATACTTGAAAGAAATTATACTAGGGTCTATATAAAAAATTTTTTAATAAACGGGAAATAATAAGTATTATATATATATATATTATATAGCTATCCTCGTATAAAAAGTACAATATATATAATAATATATATAATATATATATATATATATATATATATATATATATATATATTTATATTATATATATATAATGATGATCTTCAACGTTAAAAATATATAATATATATATATAATATCTATATATAATATATAATATATATATATACGAGTAGTATCATTATTGTATTTAATTCATATATTATATATATATATATATACTATATATTTAAATATATATGAACGAGACCAGGATCGTCCTATAATGATCAGATACCGTCATATAGTATATAATATATTATATATATATATATATTATATTATATCATGATATATATATATATATATATATATATATATATATAAGAAGCGTTATTATAAAAAAAAATTTATTGTATCGTACATAAAAAAATAATACATTTTGTAAAATTATTTACCTTTTTTAACATTTATTTACGTAAGTTTTGTTTATAAAATTTAATAGTTTATAATCGAAAAAAAATCGGTTATGAAAAAAAAATCGAATATCCATAAAGAAACTGCAAAATTAGCCTCTTAAAATGTTTTAAACGTTATTTTTAACATTTTAATTAAAATAGTTTGAATCATTCTCGAATTATAATCAAGAGTTTAAAGCATTGTGGTAGAATAAATTTCTTAAATTAAAATTTAATATTTTTAATACAGTAATTTTACAATTGACTGTCACCTGAACTCTACTACTAACTACCTTAAATTTTCATTCCCTTTATTTTTTCATTTCAAAGATAAACCTTTTTAAAAATTTAAATGCTTAACTAAAAATGATTCTTAGAAATGACATTATTATTATAAATGAAAAATCCGAAAGCCTCACGCCGGTTTCAACGAGACATATTTTCCTTTTTTCATGAAATAAAAGCTGAAAGGAAAGAGACACTTTTAACAAAACCTCCATAAATGAATAACCCTGAAGAAAGTTATAAAGTCTTCAAATTTCATATTTACATGTAAAACTACTATTACTGTCACGTGATTCGTACATGGGACTAGCCCAAATGGTCGACAAGACATAAAAAAAATTCCCGTACAGCCCGCCGCAGGTGTTAAGATAAGTTAGGTTAAGTTAAGTTTTGCTGGATTCGTAGAGAAACTCTAAATAACCAGCTTTTATGTCGACCTTTTGACCCTTCGATCATTTTCCCTGTCGACCATTTGGGACTAGCTCCTCGTATATAAACTTTTCATAGCATTATCATAGTGTTTGAACAATTAATTTTTTACAGTAGCCACGCCCAGTAAGAAAAGTGTTCGTGTGCATTTGTGTCGCGAGTTTCGGTCATTTTATCTTTTTCTATTTAAAGACATTTGTCCAAAAATATTTTGAAAGTTGCATTTTAACGAACTTTTGAAATCGATTTGAGGCGCTAGGATCGATAAAGCCCATAGGAAAATCTATTTGTAATATTATATATATATATATATATATATATATAGTAGAGATATGCATCATAACAAATCTATCTGTATTATATATCATACTACTATATATATATATATATATATAATAAATATATGCCGCGCACGCTTGAAGGCCGGCACGTCAAGTAAATGCGGCGTAATATAGCATTCAACTAACTACCCATCAGGAATCCAAATCCCCGGCAGTGGTGTTAGCTAAACGTCTGTAGAGCGTTAACTCTCGATTACTGAAACCGAATGTTATCCAATAAATGAACGGCGTATCTATATATATATATAATAATACTATATATATCTTATACTTAATATATATATATATATATATTATATATATAAGCAGTATATAGTATATAGGGAAAAAATATACTGAGGGGTAAAAAACATATCATATGGTAGTCATGTCAATTTAGTGTATACTGATTAAGCGACACCTTCCGAAAAAAACTGCGGGTTTTCCTAGTTGCTATTTAATATTAAATCAATTTTAAAATGCTGTAAAAACGCTAGCAAAGTCGAATCACCATTACATACCTCAATACAAGTCAGATAATTCATCTTAAAGTTAGGAAAAAAAAATTCAACACATCCGAAACTGCTTGAAATGCTGTAAAAAACGCTAGCAAGTCGAATCATCATTACATACCTCAAACAAGTCATAAATATAAATTCATCTTTAACTTACGAACCAAATTTCAGACCACACGATACGTTCACGGCTTATGGTGACAAACTGATCAAAAAATGGCGTCTCTTTATTAAAAAAAAATAAATAAGGTGCCTTTGGGTTTTACGATATATTATATATATATATAATATATTATATATATTATTATAATATATATATATATTATTTATATATAATTGAATCTATATATATTTGTATATACTTCACATAAAGATATACTGTATATATTAAAGGGGAAAAAAATGTTTTTTTGGGGGCCCCCCCAAAATATATTAGGGATGTGCCGATGCCTCGGCACCGGCTAGAATCGACCTTTTTTGGGGAATCTGCACCGGCACCGGCCAAAACTAGCCGATTCTTTTTCAAAAGTATGCTTTATTTATAATTAATCAATAGCACAATTTATTTGTATGTTTAAGTTTAACCTGATATATTATTCAGGAAAATTTGCATTTCATAATTTCAATAAAGTTGAACTATTAAGGAATTAAGTTCATAAGCAAATGAATATATATTAAACTAGTGAGGGGTTTCCACTCTCCTATAATCGAAATTAAACACTTCTTAGAATTAAAATAAGATATCTCATAAAGGTCAAACCAAGAGTGTACTTTGGAAATTTGCACGGTGAATGAAGATGACGCCACAAAAGTGACATGTAAACTGTGCAACAAAATGTTATCCCGTGGTAATAAGAATGACAAGAAGTCTTTCATACCACAAATATATACAAACATTTGAAGTCACAACACCAGACGGAGTTACAACAAGAGGAAGAATTACAGGAAGAGGAAAAGGCTAAAAAAGCACAAAAACGTACCATGAGTGACTTTGTAACCTCCAATATCAAGAAATCCAAAGTTGAATGCCGTCCATTTACATCAAGTAGCTCACATTCTCAAATAACATTAGAGGAAACTCTTGAACTCACAAAAAAGTGGGACATAAACGGTGAGATTGCAAAAAAAATTCATGTTGCTATTGGTGAAATGATAGCTCTTGATGTACAGCCGTTTTCAATTGTTGAAGATGTTGGGTTCAGAAGACTGATGAAGCTACTTAAGCCCAATTATGAACTACCTTCCAGAAAATATTTCACTGCTACGATAATTTCCAATTTGCATGTCCAAATCATGAATAAAGTACAAAGCAAGATTGATGAAGCAACCAATATGAGTTTCACTACTGACATTTGGACTAACAATGCTGATACATCATTCATCAGGTAATAATTAAAAAATTTTAAATAGTAATTTAATAATCAATTAATTACCTACTAATAATTATTGAATGATGAATGGCATTTTTAAATTAACTACGTAGTCAATACAGTTAGGCTTTAATTGACAAAAAGCCAAATATTTTGCATTGAATAGGTATGAGATGATGTTAGCATTAAAATAAAAATGTTATTTTCAAATTTAGCTAATGAAATTAGCTAAATATATAAAAAATTAATATATATATATATATATATATATATATATATATATATATATATATATATATATATATATATATATATATATATATATATATATATAATATATGTATATATATATATATATATATATATTATATATATAAATAAATTATATATATATATATATATATATATATATATATATATATATATATATATTAGTTAAAATAACTTACTTCATACTACTGAATAATTAATTTCAGACAATTTAAATATTTGATGTTTCTCATTTTCAGCTTGACAGCAAAGTGCATTGATGAAAACTTCAATACGTCAATGGTTGTACTAAGAGTCAAGCCTTTTCCTGATTCACATACAACTTCAAACATATGTGAAATTGTTGAGGATGTAGTGGATGAGTATAAAATTTCTCCTTATAAAGTGCACATGATTGTGCATGACAATGCAGCAAACATGGTGAAGGGCATTGCAATATTGGCTTCAATAGTCTTAGCAGCTTTCTCCATACCTGTCAGTTGGTTGTTCTGGATGCCAAATTCGAGTGGCGGATAATGAAAGACATCATTGCAAACTGTCGTCAAATTACTGAACATTTCAATCATTCACCACCCTCAGCATATGCAAAGCTGGAGGCGCCTCAAACCCAGCATAACTTGCCAAAACACAAGTTAATTCAAGATGTGAGCACACGTTGGAATAGCACCTACCTCATGCTTGAGAGAATATTTGAGCAGAAAACAGCCATTGCCAATTACTGTGCAGATGTTCCAAATTTGCCTGTATTTGATGCAAATAAATGGGCGCTAATTGGCAAATGCTCAAAGTTGCTGAAAATTTTCCATGAAAAAACTCTCAGGTATGGTAAATTATATTTATATATATATATATATATATATATATATATATATATATATATATATATATATATATATATATATATATATATATATATATATATTATATATATATATATATATATATATATAATATATTATAATATATATAATTTTCCATAACACATTTTCATAATTTTACAATTTCTAGACTTAGTGAAAGGTCAGCCAACTCGTCTGAAATAATTCCTCAAGTGCGAGTCTTGAAGCACACGATTACCAAGATCATGTCTGATCTACGATTCTTTAGACTTGGAAGCACGCTTGCAACACTATCTCGATCACTTGAAAGCAGGTTTAACAAAAGAGCAGGGAGGCAAGAAGAAACTCCATCGGCAAACTTCAGCTTCAAAAACCTCAGAAAAAATGACCAATGATGAAGAATTACTGTGCTCTGCAACTGGAAGCTACAGATGCAGATCCAAATCAATGGTGGAGAGCCAACAAGGATTTCTTCCCAGAACTGGCTCGTCTCGCAGCAAAAATGATCTCGTCTCCACCATCATCAATTGAGAGCGAGCGTTTATTTAGCATTGGGGGGAACGTGTACTCGCCTCATCGTAACCGACTGACTTCAGAGATTGGAGAAAAACTAATGCTTTTGAATTATAACTTACGCATTTTCAATTGTGAATATTAGGGTACAGCATTTTTTATGCTTGTGTTTAATAATCGGCAAGATGGCAATCTTAAGAGTAATGTAATTTTTATGTACAATATTTAGGCTGCATTTAAAGGTTGATGAATTAATAGTTTTCATTGAAGGAATGTGAGGAAGAGAAGAATGTCTATTAATTATAGTGTTTATAATATTAAAATGGAAGAAAACACTGTCTCGAGTTTTCATGTTCACAAACTTTTCAATAAATTAAATACAAAAAAAAAAAAATCCAATTTCAATTTCCATACACCATATAATTCATGACTGATTATATAATTATTGATTGGTATTGACTATTGATAAACAAGAAAACAATGATACATTCCTCCCAATTATTGTCTAGAATCAACTCTAATGGTTAGTGATTACACAATTGACATTGGTAACTTATATGAAACATTTCAATTACTATTTATTTAATGCCTATTAGTCACTCCAAAAGTCATTTATTATAAGAAGTCGCTAATAATTTAATAAATCAGTATATTGAAGGAAAAGCTAAAATAATGAAGAATCGACATCGGCATCGGCAGAGAAGAATAAATAAGAACTGGCATCGGCATCGGCAATAAATTTGAAATCGGCACATAACACACACACACACACACATATATATATATATATATATATATATATATATATATATATATATAATATATATATATATATATATATATATATATATAATATATATATATATTATAGAATTATATGTAATTTGTCAATTTTTTTTCACTCAGACGAAAGGTTCATTAAGCATATATATATATATAATATATATATATATATATATATATATATATATAATATATATATATATATATATATATATATATATATATTATATATATTATATATAATAATTAATAATAATAATAATAATAATAATAATAATAATAATAATAATAATAATAATAATTTGACCAGTGGCAATAAAAATGTATATGAAATAAAAATGAAATGTTGCGAAAGTTATGTAAAAAAACCTTTTTCGCGATGAAACTTGCAGTTTAGTGTGAAAGAGTTTTCTCCTCACCACTTGGTATATTAATTTCCACCTCTTGGCGCATAGCCATTCCTTCCGGTCTTCCTTTTCCGCTGATCGTTCTTTTCATTATATTTAACTCCTCCCCCCAGGCTTTCCCGTTTCTTCCATAACTTTATCCTTTGAGGAGTTGTAAGATCTTTTTGTATCCCACCCTGCTCTACATTTCCTAATTTGAGTTTTACCATTACTGTCCATATTGCTGCCTTCACATACTTGACACGCTTAAAGTTCTTGGAAACAAGTCACCAGACCCTAGTATCAATACTTTCATTTACATTCAAAGTTTTTCCTGTGCATGTGACGAAGAGACCGTATGATGTCAAGTCTAAATATTTTTTTAGGGATTTACATTATTAGATATATGGAATTTGAACGGCTTTACTTTAAAAATTTGCAATGCATCCACCTTTTCATCTGTAAGGCCACCATCTCTTTCCCTGCTCCAAGCTTTTCATCTTTACTTAAATGAGTCAATTTCATCTTCATGGATTTAACATGATTTTGGCCTACCTGTTCCTCAATACTATTTCCATAGAGGCATTTCCTTTATTAGGTAGTTATAAGCCACAAATTGCTATTCCTCGACATTTCCCATATATTTTTAGCAATATCTACTGTAGCTCCATACTTCTCGAACTCTGCATCAGAGAAGTTTTTATCACACTCACCCTTATCCTTATGCACCTTTTCTCATTTATCAAAATCACTTATGCAATTTTCCGTTTTTTTCAATCCACCTATATCACAGTTTCTAACGTTTTTTTTTTATTTATTTATTTTTTTATATTCCCACCCATCAGTCCTTTTAAGTGTTTGTTTGTGGGTTGCCCTCCCTTTTCTCCCGTCACAGCCCGTCGTGGAGTTCCGGGAGGATCTTCCAAGGCCACATAAACAGCCTACCCTACGGGGTGGGTTCCGGGAGTACATCACGTGCACAAGTTATCTTCGCTTTCAAATCTCAATATCGTCTGCTCTGACACCGTTTTTGCGGGAGATACCTCAGAATCCTGTAGAAGCAAAGTTTGCAAGACACGTTTTAACGATTTTTCGTGTTTTCTTTGTTTCTTGATTTGTTTTCCAGTTAATAAATTAAGGTTAGGAAATGTTTTTTTTGTTGTTTTTTAATTACTGGCCATTTGCAAACACAGTTTATAACATCCTTAATTTCCTAAACATCCCTTTGCAAAAAGTGCTGCCTTTCTCTTATGACGAAGGGTATACATAACACCTTGGCTAGTCCCTGCTCCCACCATTTGCTTGGTCCTGACCTCTCTCCAAATCTAGCCATCCTGCTTCCTTTCCTATCTCAATCCGCAGTTCATGGTGAATTTACTCGTGTTTACTGACGGCTCTAGAACAGGGGACAGTGTGGATGTGTCTTCTGTCTTTCCTGACTGCAACCTCTCCCATACCTTTCCCCCTCATGCTCCAATTTTCACGGCAGAATTAATAGCTAAAATGATTACCCTTTCTCGAATTCAATTCCTTAACCAAGACCATTCTTATGTCATCTATTCAGATACGCTCAGAGTGTTCCATGCGCTTAAAATCCCTTATTCTAAAAACACAATGGTATCCGCCGTACAACAATTTCTTCTGCTGCTCCACTCCCGTAAGAAACAAATCATACTATGCTGGACCCCCTCTCTTGTAGGTGTAACTGGCAATGTAATCGCTAATAGAGAGGCCAAAATGGCCTCCTCTTCTTTTCGGAGCTGTTCCAGGTACCTCCCGGATGCCATTCGACAAGGCAGCCTCCTATCAACTGAATACTATCCTTCTCTCCGACATGGCTTTCGATCTTATAGGGTGCTGGACGAATGATCAGCGGGGAGCGAAACTTAGAAATATAAAGCCGAGCATTGGTGAGTGGTCTTACTCACACAGACGGAAGTGCTTACACGAGGTGATACTTGCACGGCTCTGTATTGGCCACACCAATATTACTCACAGCCAGTGGCGGCTCGTGTAAACCTGGCATGGAGGGGCTGCAAGTATATATATATATATATATATATATATATATATATATATATATATATATATATATATATATATATATATATATATATATATAAAGAATCTTTGTCAATCAGATTTTTGTTGGTGCGAAATCGAAATCGCCTATAGTGAAATTAGCCTTACCCTTCTTTGAAGGTTTCAGAGCAAAAGCGAAAATAAAACTTTATTCTCTTCAATGTTAACATAATAAATTTTGAAAAATACTCGCAATTTTAACAATAATATTTGTGGCTCACATTTCAAATTAACATCAGCATGCCCATCATCAATCATTTCATATAAAATTTATTATTTTTTCTAATAAATAATAATTTATTTCATATAAACAAATTAAATTTCCAACACTCCCCTCCCCCGAAAAAAAAAGAGACACGTCCACTTCCACTGTAGCATAAGAATGAACTGATTTTAATTTGTCTTTATAATATATATATATATATATATATATATATATATATATATATATATATATATATATTATATATATATATATATATATATATATATATATAAAGTATATATATTACCGAAGGATAGGAATATTGTAGGACATTTTCTGATATAATTAAATACAATTTTATACAGTATAATCTTCCAAGTTTGCTATAAAATTCAAAAAAGCCAAAGTGGCAACATAATTGCTAATTATTATAGGAAAATTTCAAATCTTTTTTCTAAGTTATTTATTTTGTCTTATTTTTAAAAACTAATAAAGTTGGTCTTTTTCAGGGCTGAAAAATAGCAGCCCACAGTTTAAATTATTGGATATATTGAATTAGAAATACCTTACACACAATTTGCTGTTGCAAAAAGCACTCTTTTCTTATTTTCTTGATTAATTACTAGGTTTTTATGTATTAAATTGTTAAAAAAAAAAAAATTTCACTTTCCTTTGACAAAAATTTTATATTTCCGTCATCATCATACGCCTGGCACTTTTAATTTGGAGGGGCTCCAGCCCCAGAGCCCATATAGACGAGCCGCCACTGCTCACAGCCACTACGATATTTTCACGGGACCCTCCTCCCATTTGCACATTTTGCCGTCGTCATACCCCGCAATTTGTTCGCCATATCTTCATTGATTGTCCCCAACTGGACGCCATTTGCCGTCGTCACTTTCCTACTTCATGGTCCATAACTCCTAAAAGGTTATCTCATATCTTATCCGAATCTTCCTACTTTAGCAGTAATTCTATTTTCTTGTTTCTTCAAGAATTGAATATTCTTTACAATATATGATTCTGTTATGTAATATTAAGACTACTTATAATGTAAGGAAACTTTTTTATTTATTTAGCTCTTTATTCATTTTTGACTGAATATTCATTTTGCCATCCAGATTTTATTTGACATTTAAAATATATATAAGCCAGAACCCACCCATGGAGTTGATTATTAAACCCAGTAAGGCCGCTCTCGGTGAACCGTGGTGAGTCCTGTATATTATATATATATATATATATATATATATATATATATAGTATATATATATAATACTATATATTATATATATATATATAATATATATATATATATATATATATATATATATATATATATATATATATATATTCGAACCAACACACTTGCACAAAAAAATGATAAAACGTCACAAGATTGTTCAATCACATACTGTTTCTAAAAATCTGTTATATTAATTGGTAGAGCACAGCTAAGTTACGACTTAAATATTCTAACCGAGAATATTAATGTTACACTACAAAAAAAAAATGATAAAAATTTAATAAAAAACAGAAAAAGAATTGTCTTAACCAGGGTTGAAATAAAAAGAATAATAAAAAATTAGTTTATTATCTTAACTAATAAAGTTTACTTCTTAATTGGAACGTCAAAGGGGAGAAAAAAAATCTTCATAAAATTCCTTCTTCCAGGAGAGTATAGATTTGAGCAACAGCACCATTAAATGTTCCTTCGGATTAGGCCACCATACCATCATGAACCATCTTCCTTAAAAATAGAATACGGGAAGAAACTTATCCTTATCATGCAGTGGAAATAGAGCTATAATAATAATTATAATAATAATAATAATAATAATAATAATAATAATAATAATAATAATAATAATAATAATAATAATAAAATAACTGATGAGATATGATAAAAAAAACACTGGAAAATATCACAAATAATACATATAAAACATTCATATTACAGGTTCTTTTCAAAATGCAAGTTTCCAAATAAATATTGTATTCAAATAGTAATCTCCAATGAAATCAGTTCAGAAATATATTAAAATATGTTAATATTTCATCAAATATATATATTATTAACTATAAACACTTTTTAAAAATTAAGATGTCAAAAAATATGTTGGTTGAGGACAATCTCTCAAACACGAGATCACAAAACCCAATGCACAATCTACCACTCATAAGGTTTAACGACAAAGCACAAAAATAGATTATCATTATTCATAAAGAAAAGTAACCACTATCTTAATAAGGTGAAAGGAATAATTTTTAAGGATTGGTAACATCTACTACTCACAAGGATTACTGGCACAAGGATAATTTTTAAAGCCTAAATCACATCTACCATTTACAAAGGTCAACGTCAAAAGCCCCGTTAAAATTAGGAATTTATCTTAAAAAAAATTGAATTCTAAACGTCGACAGAAAAGTAATTCTCAAGATAGGACTAATTTTAAGTTTGCATTCATAAAGAATGTTTTTTGTACGAAGGGTTTCATACTCTTTTAAACATGTTCATACGCCTTTGTCACAAATATTAATATCCATATTAATGTCACTAGCTCTTTAAAATTTTCATTAATAGAACATTTAAATTTATAACACAAAAAACTTAAATTAGTATGTTTATTTGAAAAATTAAGAATACATAGTTCCAAATATTCAAATTTTCGGGAATATTTAGATTATTTAAAGCAGGTTCCTTTACTACACAATCGATAACAAAACTTTATTAAAAGCAATGTACTCATTTTTCCCATTAATAGGTAATTCGAGCCCAAAACATATGTTACTACATAATATTTTCTTAAAATAACAATTTTTCAAGAAGAAAAAGTCATGCATACCTTAAAAAACGTTTTACATAACGAAATCCTCTAAAATTATTAAATAAGTTAACTTTAATAAAGTAACTTATTTTTTAAAAAACGAGAATTTATATTAATAAAAAATCTATAGCTTTTAACTATTTGGGTAGTTTTAAGAAGTTTTCATTCTCAGCAGATGTTAACTAATTGACCCTGCCATATGTACGACAAACGACCTTTCCCTTTAAAAGGGTTAAAATAGCCATAATAAAATGAAAAATTATTAGTAAGTTATTTAGTACTGGTGATGAATATAAATAAAAAAAATCGTAACAGTAAACTCCCCCCCCCCCAAAAAAAAAAAAAATAAAAAAAAATTACATATAAGGATTTGAAACAGAGGAATTTAGTAATTATGAATATATATATAGGTAAACTTAAAATGATATTAATTAGTTCTAATGTTCAATAACCTTCAATTCATATTGAATCATTTCTGAGTAGAACCGAAATTGTTAAAATCGTGGGAATGTTAAACAAGCACTACCAAAACTCGAACATTAGGAAAAAAAAAAACCAAAATCAAATAAATATCATCTTACCATCATCCTACAAATGAAAAAGTTAGTTAAAGGACAAACATTTGATTAAAAATTTATGCTGAAGGAAGAAATCAACAGAGAAAAAATAACACATTACCAACTAACAGTACAAATAGTGTAGAGAGAAAAAAAAATATCGGTTAAAACTTTAATTTGGCGTAAGCATAAAAGGGAAAAAAGAAAACTAACTACATAGACCTTGTAACATTACAAGATAAGGAGGTAAGCACTAGGACCTAGAAGTTAAAAAAGGTTATTAGCCTCGAAACACCAGATCAGATAAAAGAAAATTTTGGATATACTTATCATATATTTTCTCTCTTTATTAACTCATTCTTCTTCACCCCCTCCCTTAATAAACTGTAACAACTTCATTTTAGGGATGAAAAAAACTTAACTCACCAAGATTGTTGTGAGGAAAGTTTTTTTAAAACGTTGTTGGGCTGTGATTTTTGCTTGACGTGTAAGTTTTGTTGTAGAAGGGACCACAAAGTTAGAATTAATAATGTGAAGAGTCCATATCATAGATATTGTTATGTAATTCGAGATATAAATGTACAACAGCTCGTTGTTTCTGTAGGCTTTGAGACAACTTGATTCAACACAATCTTTAATAAGAAAAACGATCCTTATGTAACGACCGAATGATATATATATATATATATATATATATATATATAAAAGAGTTCAGGCATGTAACTAGAAAACTATAACATCTACAGGAAAATAAATAACATTTTTGATTTCAGCAAGTAATTTCATCGAAGAAACTTAAAAACAAAATTTATTTTATTCTAACATTTATTACTAACACCTTAAATATTATTAAAATCTTAGACCTGAAATAGTGTACGCTGTGATTGACCTTGAAACCTGCACTAGTCTCGAGAGCAAAATTTGCCTAATACCATTTTTTTACGCCTTGGAGATTTTCTTTTTATATCCTTTTTAGGGGGTTCGAGCCGTCGTCCCCCGGTAGGCCGAGAAACCCTGACTCTATCCATCGTTCTTGTTTACCCGTGGATATTCTCGTTTTTTAAAAAAAAATCAACATTTGCACCTTTGCGTCCTCACTCGGAGTACGGGAACATCTTCGTATTCTCAAAAAAACGTAATTTTTTCAAACATTTTAACAAATTTTTTTAATTTTTTAAAAAGCGTTATTTTTTTTATTTTTTTTTTAATTTCCGGGGTAAAAATGTCTCCTGATTATTAAAATGATATTTATTTTCTTGTAGCTGTTATAGTTTTCTAGTTACATGCCTGAACTCTTCGGGATGCTGACCATATATATATATATATATATATATATATATATATATATAATTATATATATATTATATATATATATATATTATATATATATATATATTTATATATATATATATATATATAATATATATATATGGGTGATTCAAATTATGGGTAAACATTTTTGGAACTGATAAGAAATGCAAAAATCAAGGTAAAAGTTCGGGTAAAATTTTACTTTTCGGCAGCACTACATTTTTTTAGAGTTCATTTTCGATATTCTTGTTGAGTTCGATTAAATCGAAAATCGATACTGTTATATCGATAACATAAAATCGATTTTGGTAAATGATATATATAATATATATTATATATACTATATATATATAATATATATATATATATATATATATATATATATTATACTATAAATATATATGTAAATCAAATGTTCCCCAAATGTTTTGAGATTTTATAGGTAACGAATGAGATTGTTGCGATAATGTCCCCAAACAGTCACACTCCTTTTTGGGACATTTATTGTTTTTGGGTATATTACTTACCGAATACCCACGGGTAGTCCGCCCCGAATGTTGCGAATAAATGTCCCAAAAGTACTCCTTTTTGGATTTATTGTTTTTTGGGTATATCACTAACGATACCCACGGGTAGTCCGCCCGATGTCAGGAGTCGGGGTCTCGCGGCCTCTAGGTGGACTACGGGGACTATCCCCCCCTCCGGGTGGTCTCCGGAACCCCCGCTCTTTGGTTGTTGGATGTCGCGGGGGTTCCTCCGACCATCCCCTCCGGGGTATGAAACGTCCCCCCTCCGTCCCCCATTGGCTCGAGCCCCTAAAAATGCGTAAATACTCCATTTTAGGGGGCTCGTTGACTCACTGTGCCTAAAAGTGAACCCTAAGGCTTTAACTGATCCACTGTGCGTAAACTAGCCCTAAACTTTTACTGAACTAGACCTGTTTAGGTAGCTGCCGAAAGTATATATATATATATATACTTTATATAATATATCTCTTATATATAATTATATATTATATTATATATATATAATAGTATTATATACATATATATATACTAATATATATATATATTATATATACCTCACGGAAAAAGTTAAACGCAAAGTCTACAACTGTTTTTTGTTCTACCAATAACGGTAAACATTGATACCTTTGCACTGTTATATCTTGTAATAATAAACACATATGCAAAGTTCATCTTGTATGATAATACTATTGGCAAACAATAGTTTGGGGGGACACTTTATACCTTTTACTACATATGACGCCATTGCAGTAAAAATTTAAATTTTTCTCCAACTCTTACTATTGAACATTCTTTTAAAGATTTCTCACATCTCTTTTCTTGCAAAATTAGGTTGAAAATTTCTAAAAAATACTAGCAAACTTCCAACGTTTTGGCATTTATCAAACAAATCAACTTACATTCATTTCTAAACTTTACGTGCTGACAACTCCAACTTAAAGCACAACCGATGCATATAAACTTTGAACCGAGACAGATCTCGATTCTTTTGTATTTTATCATATATATTACTACAAATAATCGATTTAATATTACAAATTGGAAACTTTTAAGTGAGTTCAGACATAAATATTTCGAGTGGACTTAGTTTTTATTTTTCTGCGGCCGAAAAGTAAAATTAAGCCTAAAAGTTCCTATAAAGGTATGACGTAATGTGCTTAGTTTTCCGTCTGGCTGTCCGTTCAGTGTTTTTTTATACTAAATATCTTGTATCTACGGAAATAGAAATGTTACAACTAAATTTAAAAAATGGCGGACGTTTAAAAGTAATTTGATGGAACGAATAACTCATTCGGAATAGGAGGGGTGTAAATAAACATATTATTATTGTATGATAGGTTTAATTTTGTACAACATAAACATACTGTTTCTAAACCACCTACAAATGACATCAAAATACTAAAGATGATGTTGAAAATGACCTCCGTTGTTCCCAATGCGCGCGTCCAGGCGTCTTCTCATCGATTGTCGGATCCGTTCAAATATTCCAGGAGTCTGTTTGATCGCTTCAATTCCGTTCATAATCCTTAATCGTAGGTCTTCAACGGTGTCTGATTGTAGAAGAGTATACCAAGGTCTTTAAATGTCCCCCAAAGGTAATCAAAGGATTAGGTCTGAGAACTTGCTTGGCCACAGAATTGGGCACCTCGACTATCCATTGATTGGGAAAGGTCTCATTCAGGTTTTCACGAACTGCGGCATCATGCATAAACCACGTTTTGGCGCAACTGAAGAGGTACATCATCAAACTAGGTACGAGAGTCATGTTTCAAAAAATTACATAGGATTAATGTCATTAAGCCTCCGGAGGAAGCTCGAACACTAAGTACATGATCATGTAAAAATTCCTGCCCAAATGTTTACTGAAACTGATGTTTTTTGAACGATTCTGTTTAATGGCATGAGGATTCCTCGCTGGCCCAAATGTGTTCGTTATGAACGTTAACGATTGCTGTTGTAAAGTGAGCCTCGTCGGTAAATAAAAAACCCTTCCTTAAAAAGTTTTGGGTCAATACATTTGTTCAAAAACCATTGACAAATAGCAACACGAGGAGCATAGTCACCGTGGCAATAGAGTATGGCACCTGATGGAACCGTGGTACGGTGTAACTGATTTGCTGCGTGTTAGTAACGTTCCAGATTACTAGATTGGTTATCGAATTAAACTGTCGTTGACAATTTCTCTGCGTGCTCTTTTCAAGGATAGCTAAAATTTCATTAAGAAATAAGTCTTCTAAAAATCAACAGTCCTTGGTAAATCAGGTCTGCCTACATTAGTGTGCTCTTTGGACTGCAAAATACCCTGTTTCAGACAAGCGTTGATGAATAGTGGCAAAAAACCTTGCGCTTGGACAAATTCCGTTGGGATATTTCTCTTGGTACAAACGTCTTGCTGCAGAACTATTGCAGCGTGCCACCCCATACATTAGATGCATGTCAGCTAGTTCAGAGTATGAATCCACGTGGTAATTACAATCCATATTCAATAACGAAATAAACACATAAGAGACTCACACAGTCAATGAGTTACATTGTAATGCGTAACGACAAACAGACACGTGCATTTCTTTTTATACGTAGCTTGGTTGTTTTGTACAACCTTTGTGGGGCCGTGAAATGTATATATGGCACCCAGAGTAGTTGTTTGTGAAGAGTTATTATTTAATGATGTTTCCAATTACTAAAAGTTTACATTCTCCCTTATTAATAGTCATAATTTTATAAAAATGTTATACCATTGATTCTGCGTACGACAATAGGCTCTTTATTGGTTCCTTAACATATTTTAACCCTAATCATTCCGCTTACTCCACACTGGAATGTCCCGCCTCCATACTTTTAACGCCGCCATTTTTAAATTTATAGTAATTTTTGTCTTCTTTTTGTCGTCATTACCACTACACACAACAGTACTCATCCAATGTATTGGAAGGATAGGTCGTTACAAAATATTTTAGTAAAAAACACATACAGACGCCAGACGGAAAACTAAGCACATTACGTCACACCTTTATAAGAAACTTTTACCTTTCATTTTTGCATTTCTTTTCAGTTACCAAAAATGTTTACCATAATTTTGAATCTCTCTCTCTCTCCTTTCATCTCTCATCATTACATCTCTCTCATCGGTCTCTCTATAATAGCCTAAGAATAATGTAGTTAATCATATATAGCGTTAATAACTTATATTATATATATATATATTATATATATATTATAATTATATATATATATATAATATATATATATATATATATATATACGCTGACTCTACATATGAAGCTCTATATTTGTTAGTAGTTGGACTCTTCTTCACTGCTCGATTATACATATCTCTTCTTCAAGTCTAGTGTGTGTGTACCTCGCAATGCCATCAACCTCTAATTTCTTATCTGACAGCAAACCTGTTACCCTTGCAAAATGTCCTTTACCCCACACATTTGAAGCACGTTAAATGTTTTGTTCGGCTTATCCTACATTCTCTTCTGAAGTGAGATCCTCCGCATAAGAAACATTCAACATGACTTTCGTAAACTCTAAATTTCTTTTTTCCACCCCGCGCTCGCATCAAAGATCTCTACCATGTTCGACGTTGCGATTGCCCTGGCTTTACATCTAATCCTACATCTAGTTCTACTTCTGTAGCTTCTTCTTCTTGTTCATTGTGTATATTACTCAATTCCTCTTCTTGAAGCTCCTCCTCTTGTTGTTCTTCACGAATATTATATAGTCCATCTTCCTCTTGTTGATGTTCGTCATTTTCATTTTCATTTTCATTTTATGATTCTTTGTTTTTTTCCAATCCAAGTATTTGCCTCTCCTCTTCAATCTCGTTTAGTTCGAATTCATAAGACTTTTATCTGTTTTTCTAATTCGGTGCTTTTATGTAAGTATTGGGATGGTTGTGACGATCACCTACAACATTATTTAAGGTGCTTAGGACATGATAACGTTATACCTTTCCTTATGTTACTTCGATATGGGAGGATCCTAGCCCAAACCTTCTGTCTATCCGACTTGGGTTTTATACGCCGCCTCTTGTTGCCTGTCGCTCCTTTCCGCCTTTTGTGGATTCCAGGTCGTCTCTCGTTAGCGCGCGTCTCCTGTGCGTTATCTGTTCTGCTCTGATCGGTTCTGTTCACGTATATACCTCTTTCCAATATTGTGCCGTTTGGCTGGACGAGACTTTATGTTCTGCAGAGCGATCGTAGCTTTGTGGTGTTTATAATTTAGGTGTGTTCTGTCATATCGTAATTATGGTGATGCGTTTGTTGTTGTTCGCTAGTATTGTGTTAGCTTTGTTGTTGTCGTGTTGCGTTGCTGTTGTTGTTGTTGTTGTTGTTGTTTAGTTGTGTTCCGTTTGCGTTTGTTGTTGTTGTTTTGTTTGTTCTGTTTTGTTTCTACTTCTGTCACCATGTACTCTTAGGATCCTTTTAAATTCTTAATTATTTATCATATTCTATACTACATTTATCTATATTATTTTCAAGCAGTCCCTGATTACATGCTCTGCTTTATCTCCGCTCTCTCTGTTGATCAATATGTTGATATATTTAAAATTCATCTCATTGAATTTACTGTATTCCTACTTCCAATTAAACAATGAACGAACCGGAGTGTTAAAATTAAATTCTACACTCGTAAAAATTATCTCTAATCATCTCTCTCCCATCCATCACATTTATCCACTGATGATAAGGTAATAATTATTGATTCCCGAACAACAAGCTCTAAACTGGTTATCTCCCGTTATCTTATTACTCAATTACTGCTCGCTTTATACTACCCAAGGCAACTTCCTTCTTCTCTATAGCCAAACCAATTTCCCATAAACCTTACTATGTGTAACTTTGAGTATTACTTCTTGGTATTTGTATTTCTAAAGTTATACAGATTGTTTCTTTAAAAAATTGAAAATTAATTTGAATATTTCTTTATTGTACATAACGATTATAGAATTTGTATCTATGTGTGAGAATACCATAGATGATACAACTAATATAAATATATATAATGACCACCTCTACGTAGGGTAACACATAAATCAAACACACTCCATTACGGTACAGAAACACACTCAAACTCCTGTCTCCCTCCTCTCTACTACGCTTATTCATAATAATTCTGTTTCTATATACATAAACTGTAAGTAAGGCACACAGGGTCCCGCTCTCTCTCTCAGTCTTTACTACCAAAAAGCCAACAACCACCCTCCTATTTATCAGTCTAGTTATAATCTCCGTCTTAACACTATCCAGCTATCGCACACCAGGATTTTCATAACTCGACATAAGACATCCACATTCATCCTCCAAGTCCTCCATCATATCTCTACGCGCCTGTCACTTTTTTTGCCCTTATAAAAGAGATTAACCAAATACTACTTATCATATAATAATTTGACTACTAAAAAATAACTATGAAAATTGGTGAACAATAAAATTCATCTTCCCTGCAGAATAACCGCACAGTCTTTACTACCTAAACCTATAAGCGTTCTTTTATAAATCTCAATCGCGGGATTACAATATATAATCCCACCCAATGTCTAACACATTCACAGTTGTTACATATTTTTATAAACTATTATATTATTCTTTCGCGCACATTATTCACGCTTCCTGATTCTTATGAGACTAGGTAAGCCCTCACTTGATTTGATAAAATTGTGAATTTTTGATATACACTAAATCACATAATTCTTCTCTTTGATGCACACTTAATAATTAATCACTTACGAATTAGACAATGAATTATTAACATTTACTACATAGAGTTACATGAAATCGAATGCCTATTATATTCACTCAAGATTACTATAATATGAACGTTAATAGTATATGCCTTATATTTTGTATTGTAATTCCTATCAAATAATTTATATCGTAAGATTATTCAATTCCAGGGAGTGAGAACATATATAGAATCATCGATGGTGCTTACTTAATTTCGTACTATCTACTGTATACCTTAACATTAATACTTATGTACTTATATATTTACTTAAGGTAAAGTGAAATTAACGGTACGATAATGATCAAAATTAATATTTTATATATTAATATTCACTACACTGTACGAAATATTGTCAAATAAATCATATTAAGTACAAAAATTCTCCTGTGCTTAAAGAAATATCAGATTTTAATTATATTTTGATTAAAATGAAAATACCTTACTGTATATATTTTATTTACATTTATTAATATGTTACATATATCTAATACAA
>JABUQX010077083.1:0-22500 GCA_015478945.1 Trachelipus rathkii
CCATTCCGAATCTTGATTTCTAGCATTCCCATAGACTCCTGTGACTAAATCTCGCTCTTTTCTAACGTACTGTGGTTCATTTAGGATCTAACGCGATACTTATCATCTCGCTTTTTTTGGCAGTTTGATGCTTAATAAATACAATTCCCCTCTCGGTTCCGTACATGCGACTGACTCATTTCCAGGCTCATGCCTCTTACGTTTGTGAGTATTTTAATGTTTGTTGAATATGTATACTTATTACTATTCAGTATGCTCTTCTTACAAGCCTTATTAAACTTATACACACCATTATAATCAGGTGGCGCTTTTAATTTTCATCTTTCCTCTGACGTGTACTTCACGTTGTACGCTGGACCTTCCGCAATATGAATATTTTCCTGTATTCTTTAAGCGATCCGTTTTCAATATTTTCCGATGGAACATTATTAGGTAAATTTAAATGCATTTCTGGTAAAGGAAGTTTCTTCAACGCCGAATTTAACAATCCTGAAACAGTTTTTGTCTTTAAAAATAATTTCAATTCATTAATTGGGTACTGTTATATATCACTAACCTTAATGATAATTGAACCTTTTTTAGGGTACAAATTACAAGCGAACGCTTCCCCAAGTTGAAATAGACTCATCGAGATTGATATGTACACAAATATACTATTTATAGTTTAATATAGAGGAAAAAAATTTTTAGTACATATATAGACTTTACAAATTCAGCCTCTGATCTTATTCTGGTGGCTGTCTTTCTTCGGGGTGGGGTAATCTTTTTATCTTATAACGCTCATGTAACCAAACAATGTTGTTCTTACCGGAAAACAGATTCGCACAATTAATTTACATCAGATTATAATTATTTCTTCCATCTTTCTTACGGTGGCTCACCTTATATTTGCTTACTTTGCAAATGAAAAGATGCGATTTATATAAAAAATAATTTTGTTGACTAAAATAGTCGGTTTATTATATGGCAAACTGAGTTTAACTTATATCACATTTTATCCCGCCATTTTGGACATCGTAATTGTTTGCCGAGGGAAGTTTTAGTTAAATAGTTTTGCACGAATACCTCAGGATTGCCAATTTAATTAGAGACTTGCTATTGGAGATATTATACTATGTCCTTCCTCTCGTATAATACATCTGTCAGCTTTACTTTGATTTGAATTCATTCATTATATCATCAAAACTACAAATAAATGTTTTCTGCTTTGTTGTTATACATCCTTCGAGCAAATTTTAGAATAGATTATTCATTATATTCTTCTTATATTTTAGCCACTTTATAAGCTTTTATTCAGGTAGACTTTTTTTATAATAATGAATTCTTATACGATATTCACGCCCTACTCCATTCTCCAATTATATGCCAATGGACCACTTCGCTTTATATCTTAAATATCTTCTTATCCTATCAAATCCTGCATTAACTTTTAACTTCAATTTAACTATTTATACTGGCTGCGTGTAAAGTTAGCCTTTCCAAAAAACGCAGAAATAAATTATTCTAATCTAACCACTTATCCATAAGCAACATTCTTAGTAGTAAAATTCGTTTTACCGCATCCAGACTCACTAATAATTAGAATTCTACAATTAGGAGATGGTAATAAGAAAATGATGTTTCTTGATTATCTTTTGCTCTTCTCATCTTTCCACTGGATAGAAATGTTTTCCATGATTTATTATAGAGAAAAAATAATAACAAACTATATACTAACAATTTTTTTTTCCCAGTTAACAAGGATTTTTTGCCCAATCAACGAAAATATATAACCAATTTTTTTTTTTTGAATTAGCTTGGTGCCTCGAGGCACCACGCTGAACTATATATTCTGTTAAAATTTATATTTTTTTTTTTTCTTAAAACCTAACTTAAAACTACTTACAACTAACATGCAATATTTTTTTTTAATGTTTTTTTGGTACATGATTTAACCTAACTTAAAACTACTTACAACAAACTTGCCAATATTTTTTTAATTTTTTTCGTTTTTTTCTTAAACCTAGACTTAAAACTACTTACAACTAAAATGTTGGCGCCAACTAACTTTTAAATAATGACATAAAATACAGCTAATGTGTTTTATATTATTACTTGAGCAATGACGTTTATCATCATTTATCGATAATGCTATTTTATTTTACTTGTGTGGTATACATACAAAATCATGGTTTTTTACCTTCGTATTCAAAATTTACGTTTCCTATATAGAGTTCTTCCATAAATAATACTGTTTTTATAGTCCAATCAATGTTAATCGTTTTGATTGATAACGCTTTTTCTTTACCGCCTTAGCTTTTTTTAATCTTCTTTATCTTCCTAATGTTTTATCAAGCAATATATTTTTGGCTCTTGAGTCCTACATATTCTGTTACATCAGTTTCGCAGCTGTTTCATCTTTCATTTTACCCAATACCTTTTTATTTTTTTTCTGAACATAAATTTATGCTCTTTTGGATTGTTAGTTGTATCGAACAGTTTTATAATTCCTTTTCATATCTTTATATATATTATTCGTTTCTACAATAATAGCATAATGAATCTGTATCTGTATTGCAACTAATTTTCACTTTTTTCATTATATTTATATTTTATATGATTATAATGAAAGTTATACATTAAAGTTTTACTTAACTCTAAAATAGACATTATTGCATATCTAGGGTTCAAAATCTTAGTTTAAGTTTTTTTATATTCAGGCTATTAATTTTTCTGAGAATATTTTAAACGATTCAATTTGGTTCCTTTTAACTTGTTTTTCGTTTTTTCTTTTTTAACAATGTCCTTTCTTCCAACTCTATTTTTTAACATCTTTCTTCGGACATGGAGTTTTACCAAAGCATTCCGCATATAAATTCTATCTTATGCTTTGACAAATTCATTTCGTGGTTTCCTTTTTCTTTCTGGTGTCAAGATGTAAAATATAATTTGGAAACTCTGCGCTAAACTCTGCAATATTCATATGGCTTTTTATTAGATTTCGGTACAAAACACTGTTTTTAAACTTACTTCTCTTGGTATCTATTTTTCTTTGTTATTCTTCTCTTATCATACCAATGTTGAAACTTTATCTATTTTATATTTCTGCTGCTAACAGGGGTAATCGTTATGTAAATTGTGTAGTTTTTTAGGATATTCCAAATCAACTTCTAAAATATATCCTTTTTTAGAGATTCATCACTGATGTCCAAAACATCAAAATCGTTAATGTTTTTTCATCCATTTAAAATTTCCCGTTGGCAAATACTGAGACATTGCCCAACCATACAAATTATTAGCATCTAAATAAGTGATATAACTATGGGGGTTTATTTTTATCATGAACTTTCTTGAATATATGGATTATTAGCCTTCGCATATCTTTGTGTTATAGTACTGATTCCTCCTCTAATCCCCTTTTCTATCATTAACAACATTTCCGGATCTTTTAATAAATCTAATTTTACTTTCGTTCTTTTAATAATGCAATGCCCAAAGATAACCTGGTAGATGTACCATACCATACACCGTGCTTGGATAAACTAATTATATAAACCGAGGTAGGCCTTTTGTAAGGAACAAGGCTTGTTCACTCAATTATTACTATTTTCAAACACATCCCGCTATAATAATTAGTGGTCCATTGCACTCTCTCATAGTTTTTTATAAAATCTATTTTATAGTGAATCTTTAATGTTTCTATCACCCAATTAAACTTTGCGTTCCCTAGATATCGCTTTTTTTCATGTGCAATGTGGTAATGTAGTAACTACTCACCAAATCCTACGATATATATCTTCATACTAATTCAAAATAATTATACATTATAATTATTCTATCCATTTTTTAGGCAATTTTCATCTTAGATTAAATTTTGTATTATATTCATCATTAACCGGTTCTTCCAGTCACGAATGGATGGAAAATATTTTACCTTTAACGTTTTTAGTAGCGAAATTGGTCGTGTTTCCGAATCCTTCCAAACATGATAATAACAATTTATGTATAATATTCTTTTTATATAATTTTTACATAATTATAACATAATACTGATTGCCAGTGTTAGCTTAGGTGATTGACGATAACTATAAAATCCGTGGAAACACCCAATCAATACGTAAACGGCAATAGCCGGCCAATATCATCAACTCCCCATTGCTGATATTGTATGTATATTGTATTAAATATCAATTGTAAACAAACTTTTTCTTTAAGTTCGATTACTAATTTTTATTAAATTTAATTATCGTTTAGAGAATTGCTTTTATATTACAACCTGTACGTGTTACGTATCCAAATTCTTTAAACGTATATAAAATAGAGCATCGTTTAGATAAGTTATGTGCATTATTATAAATGGAAATAAAATTTTAGAGATTTAATTCATAATTTGCAAATCTACAACTTATCTTCCAGGTGTTATTCATAGGTTCACTCTATAATTATTACTTTCTAGTTTAAATGATTATTATTGGTCTACATTACTATTAATATGATTTTCTGTATAATTCATTTTACATAACATATACAACGGTTTGTTATTGTTCATGGTTCTTAATTCTTTAATCTTCCTGGAGTTAATTTCATTGTTTGTTTCATTCTCTACAAATAATTATTGTAAGCGTATATGTTTTGCCTAAAGTGTCATTTAATATGCAATTTTAATAGGTGCGCATTCGTTTTACTTATGCCCCTCATATATTTCGGAGCCTTTGGTAATAATTCATCTACATCACATTTCGTAAAACAACACCAACTGTTTGGTTGATGCTTTCATCTGTAAGTTATATAATGGTATAAATATGATAATTCTATTTTTCAGGTATCTGGTTGACTCGTATGTAATTTTTGTAAGGTGCTTGTAATCAATAATCTCATTGCATAATATTTACAAATAGGATGTCTCTGAATTGTTTATAATTACAGTTTAAATTGAACTGAACCTTCATTAATAATTCCATTCTCACCGGTTTATGAATACTACACACATTTCTGGGAGAACGTGACATTACTGGCGGTAAGTGAAGTTGCTTTTGTTAGTAAAGGAACTATGTAAACAGAAATCGCCACCATGGATAAGTTTTTCTTCTTTATTGCCTTTTTCACTTCTTCAAAGAAAATAATCTTTCATAAGTATATATGTGTGTGATTATCATTTGATATTAAAAAGTAAATCAACATGTTTAGTTTCTCAACTTTTGTAATTAATTCTTAAAGGATATAATATTCCTCTTTCTCAGTGCATATGTTCAATTTACTAACGGTCTTAATCTGTCACATGGCTTCCCGGTTGTGGTGTTCTCAAAAATTTTAGTAATCTGTATTTTAAATTGAACTGGGAAATATCAATTCTTCTAAATTACTCAATTGTCATTATTTTTTTTATGGAGGTACTCTTCTTTGGATGGCTTCTTTTTCGATGAAATCTTATCATTCTGTAGGATTTCTTATCTGTTAAAACAATCAAAATCTTGCTGTACTAACTATGCATTTGATAAATCATTTACCGTTATCTTATATATTTTATTTAATTTTGAAATATTAAATATAATGCAAAATTTTGTTTTGATAATTTTTAGCTTATGTTTCAATAAAATGATTAAGAACTTAACGAAAAATGTTCTTTGTAACTAATTCATACATATTTATTTTTTTCTTCAATTTTATTGATAATTTCATGAATTAAGTATATCTTTATTATTTGAGAATATAATTTTGTATATTATATACTTAATGAGGAATATAAATTTTACAAATATTCCATTTTGAATCGTTTGTTTTCTCTCATCAGGTAAATAATTGTTAATTCGATATAAAATATAATATAGAGATAGACTTCTATGTTTAAAAATACGCTTATCTTAATGACAATTTTGTTCTTACAATATCTATCGTAGGCACTAATAAGGTGATTAAAATACTACCTCAGCGATCAAATGTTTTCTTTATATTCCGTACGTAATATTATAATACATTCATGCTTTAAAATTAACCTTGAATCTAACTTCGTCCGACATCAATCTTTTAATTAATCACATTGCATTAAAAATTTCTTTGATGAATCTTACTATTTAATTTCTTCTAGTGTAATTTTAGCGTTTTAGAACTGCATTTTATTACATAAGCATTGAGCAATAATATCTTTTTTATCAATTAACAAAATATAAATTATCAAATTAAGCAATGATTGATTTCTTTGTAAATTTTCAACGATGTTCATTAATTCTTATATTGAATTTTTATTTTTAAAAATTTTTAATTAGTAATCAACAGATCTGCACATATTTACGATAATTTGATTCATAATGTTTTTATTTTATTATTAAACATTAAATACGTTAGAGTTTTTTGTGTTTTGTTTTAATTTTATACTTTATGTAACCTACAGTTTTTGGACATTTAAAACCTTTTAAATATATTCAATTTTATTTTTCTCGATTCGCTTTCAGAATCTATCTACATTTTTTACTATTATTTACCGATCTATTACAGTATAGATAATACATATAAATATTATTTTCCACAAATGGTTATCTCTGTACATCCTTTAGGCGAGGTGCAGAAATTTTCTACCATATCTTCTTCTTTTTTTACATAGGTTTATTAAGTGAGCATAATGTCTTACGGTAATAAAAAGAGAAAATTTGAATAATGGAGGATAAACCATCATATAATGGTAACTTTAACAATTTATTGTTGAAAATGGTAATTTGGCCCTTCGAATCCACGTAGATTTTGTTAAATCCTGGATTAACTGAGAGATATTAAAAATCCTGGAATGAAAAAAACGGTCTTAATTTTAAAGGCGGAAATATAATGATAGAATTTTTTTCACTTAATTTATAGCTAGGAAAATATGAAAAATCAAAAAGTTTTAAGGTAATTCATCATTGCCTAACCATTCCTTTTCAGAGTAAAAGCTAAATATTATATATCAATTTATATATAAATTATTATATTATATTCAAAATTATTTATTATTATCCTTTAAATACACAGATAATTAGCATACGTAAAGGAAAGTTAACATATATTATGATCCTAGTACATATATTTTTACAATTGATGTCTTAAGAAAAGATGTAAAAGAAAATTGTGATATATATATTTGATTTAATTTTGATATAATTTATTTATTCTTTATATTAAATATATTATTATCGAGGGTCATATTCATATACCCTATTAATAGAGTATTGAGAGTTGATTCCTTATTTATGGTGGGATATGCAGTTACTCTGATTGAGTGTATTAGGTAACCAATAGGGGGGATGCTCTGACCACATCAATTCATTTGGTTGTTATTTTAAAGCGGGTTTGTGCTGTTAGGGTGCCCAACTTCTGTGGATAGAACTGGTGTTATTCACTTGCTTCTTGCCTTCATCGTTTTGCTGTTTAGGATTCCCACTTTCAGTGAGACTGTTTTTTTTCTTCTATGTCACTCTCCGTTCGCTGACTTTAGTCACCTTTGGACTGCGACTGTTTTTCTTGGCGGTTGTCATTCTTTGCTCTTAATTAGAGATTTGCGCATGTGGTATAAAAACTCTGGATCGCGTGGTGGCTGGGATTAAGAAATCTACGTAAACTTTATTCTCTAATTCAACGCTCCTAATCCACTCGGCTATAGTAGAGTGTTCACTACAGACACCCCGGAAAAGCAGTCAAACACTTTTAGATATTTTGTTTGTCGCTACGCTTCATTCTATTTTTTCACATATTTTTAGAGACTATTCAAATGATAAAAACATCTTCTTCTCCTATTAAATAATAAGGTGGGAGCATAGGGGCAACGGGGCTAAAAATTGTATACTTATTTTAAACAAATTTCTATAGGTTGTTTGCTAATAAAAAATTTTATACTTCCAACAAAATTTGTGCGTTTTTTTATGATATACCTAAATAAATGGAGGTTTTGGGTTATGTGATAACCAATTCTACTATAGTTTATGTAAAATTTTAAAAAGATGATCACAAGCAATCCAATACATCATATATTATTAAAATTATTTCATTCATTTATATTATAATTTATGTAACAAAAATATTGTTACAAATACTAACTCACACTAGGAGTTCTCCTATTCCATTTGGGGAGCGCACTGCCTGTGTAACTCCTACAATATTTAAAACTAAATCACTATATCACATCTTCACCGCCAAAACATCAATTTAACTCAATTTCACTCCCGTAACAATCAAACTCTTTATCATAGTAGTATTAAGATTATTAATACTGGTTAGTCGCAGACGTCTACTCAGTTCATATTTTGCGACTCTTTCTTATGGTGAATTGAACGCGCGAAGACAAGATGTGCGGCGGTAGCACCCTTCGATAGATGTTGTATAATGGGACAGTGGTAAGAATTTTTTTTTTCTTCTCTGTTATATTATAATGAAAAATATATTAACTATATGTATTATATTTTTTAAAACATAACTTCTTTCATGTATGGATGCACATCCTGCACAGTAAGCTCTTACGGCATGATCGCAGTGATTTACTTTCTACTTAGTATTAATAATATTTTATACGAATTTAATTTTTTCTTAAAATAAAACGTCTCATTTTCAGAGATGGATATTCTCTTTAGCAGGTTGACCTAAAGGATAACGCGAGGATTTATCTTTTTAATTATTCAGTACGTCCATTAGAGAGGCCAAATAATAACTTAAAAATAATAAATTTTTAACGATAATGCGAAGCGCTTCATTATAGAACTAACATCTGGATTTCAGATAAAAATAAGTCCAGATGCGCTAAAATATATAATATAACTTAAAGTGATATACTTTTTTGAAATAACGCTATATTTCATATCCGAGAACCTCCTTACAGTTGCCTGAAAAGTTCGATACTACTTTATAACACTATCAATTTTTCAAAAAAAATATAATACAACTTATCTATGCGACGTATACCTTTCTGTCCAACTTCACTTCCCTCAATACCCAACACTTTACAAGTAGTATATAATACTACTAAATACGGGGTACGCGAAGTCGTACTAACCAAGCATAATTATTTTGCGAAGCCTAGAACAGGAGTCAAGTGTTGACTGGTAACGCTCCCGTTTTTTATATAACTACTTAATAGATTATTCATTAACTTATTATATTTATATTATATATCTATCATTATACATATCATTATATATATATAATATAATTATTTATAATATATATATTACTAATATATTACTATAATAATATTTTATAATATATATATATAATATATATATAATATATATATAATATATATATTAATATATAATTAGTATTTATATATTATATATATAATATAATATTTATAATAGTTATATATATAATATCTTATATTTATTCTAGCTATTTAATGAGTGAAGTACACTTCGTTTCCTGCCGAAAAGGTGATAACTGTTATCACCAATAGAATGAGCAAGTTCATTTTATCTTTAACTTAATATTTATCTCCTCAGAATTCATTTAGATTGCGCTTCTCACGCATCATTCAGATTAAAGACAATGCGCATCAGGGGTGCTTCCACTATCGTTCTCAAATTCCATTTTCAGTCATCTTGGATGAGTTGCAGTATATTGTTCTAAAATGAGAGTGCTTTAATTAATAGGAAGTGCCCAGACCTACTGGATTCTTTGACTAACAAATATATCTGGCCTCTCTTGTCAAAAATTTTAATCTCTTAACAAACTTTTACTTAATATATAATCATGCATTCCCTTTCTCTTATATATACTACAAGTACTTATTAATGGATATGTAACCTATTACTTAAATATTAAATATCTGCTAGTAACAGACCAACCCTAAATCTAATGAACCATCCTTTTAATAAATATTAACTAATCAGAGACCTTCCATTCCTGCGATCCGGACGTTCAATGAGCTATAATCAGCATTGGCCGACTCTCCTGTTCATACTATTTCAAGCAGCGTGCTCATTCCTCCTCTTCTTAACTCATATATGACTTCCACATCATCATTTGGGTTAACAGGATGTTAACATATATGAAACTATTGAGAGGCAATCAGAACAATGACTTTTGCTGATCATGCTCTGTGCTTGAAGGGATTCATTTCTTCTGTGCTGGCAAGTGATGTGGCAAACTGTCCTCTATCATAGTTAACCAAAGAATCTCAGCTCATTATGTGAAACTAAAGGGAGTTTTCGTGAGCGTGCCCCTAATGCGGATTAGGTTAGACGTGCAAATACGCTTTGTATTTTTACAATCCAGTTCAGTGTTTCTTTAACATTTATATTCACCATTTAAGTTCTATAAATCATTCCAATATTTTTCAAAACTAGTTGAGTTGAAGATGCCCACTATCTCCGGTGCCTCTTGTGAGTTCCACCTGATCTCTTTCAACATTCTGTCTTTCTTCCTTACTTCTGTTCTTTTTTAACTTTATTCGTCTGTAAATTACATTCTCAAATACTGTTCCATCTTTATTCATTCTTAAGCAGCAGACTCAACTATTTTTTTTTCATTTATTTCAAACTAGTTCCTCTTTCGTACCTATAGAGGTTTCTCAATTTCCCGTTTCGAATCATTTTTGACTGATCTGGTTAGAATTCCTGATGATGTAGTCCCAAATTTGTTAACTTCTCAGCTAAACTTCTTAAAATCTCTCCCTCTTACACACACACACACACACACACACACACACACACACACACACACACACGCACCTCAACTCAATTTGATAGGCATGAGAACGCTACTTTAAAAAGCTAGAAGTTTTGTTAAGGTTGCGATAATTCTTTTCTTTCACACAGTTATTCCAATTGCACTGGGGTCTAGTCAGCCACTGTATGGAGTACTGCTCTCAAATCTGGAGGAACACCGTTTCATTCATTTCTTAGGTAAGGTTAAGTCTATGACTGAAATAATAATTAAAAGTCCTTTACCTTCAAACTCCATTACACTTTATTTCTTTTCTATTGTAACTAAAATGACAGGTGACTAAAATAGGCGTACTCCCTCATTTCACAACCTTTCCGTCGCTCGCGTAGCCTGACCAGGTGTGCAATGTCTTAACATGAATATGTCTGGAGATCGTCAAATTTTAAAGGCTGGCTTGTTGTACTGATATCTTTCTTCTTTTCCTGCCAATCACATTCTTTTTTTCTTGGTAACTTCCTTCTATCCAGTTATTATTACTCTGGTTCTCCTTTTTGGGGTCCCTTTTTTAAAGTAAGTACTCACCTTATCCCGTGCATAGTTGATATTTTTATTATTGCCAGTCACAGATTAAATAGATAAACATCTAGAAACATTCAGGATTATTATTTATCACAGGTGTGATACCTAAACATAAGATGAAATGCCTATAACCACACTTTGTGAAGATCAGTAATTTCCAGGCCTGCGGAAGTCGTGATTTGTCTTGGACAGTCGTGAGTTTCGGAGTCGGAGTCGGGAAGAGTCGAAAATTCTTGTGCAAGTGGATTGTCGGAGCTCGTGATCGTCGGAGTTCGAAGGGAATTCTGGCACGGTTTTTTGGGGTGGTGTATTTGTTTGGGTTTAAAAAACTGGGGCGGGAAAAGTCCCCCCCGGGAAAAAGTTCCCCCGAAAAAAATCCAGCTTCACACCCTCCATTAGATTGAATACAAGGAGATAAGATGTTTTTGGCGCAGTTGTACGCAGTATTCGGGAGTCCTGGAGATCGCGAAACATATTATAAGTATACCTTATTCAATTTACTTACCATTATTCATTAATATACATCCACTTATTTTGCAATTTTATTTGATTTAATGAAATTTGGATTAATTGATTATTATTATTGAATTATTCCATTATTATTATTTATTATTATGCTTATTATTATTATTAAATTTATTTATCATATTATATTATTTATTTATTATGCAATCTAGTATTTATTTAAACAAGTGGATTCATTAATCCAGCTGTATAAATCCCATATTAAAATGACTTGTTTGATAATAAGAGACTGAAAATATATGATGGGCTAGTTGTTTGTCTCATAGTAATTGCAAAGCTAAGCCGCCTGCATCTTTATAGATCTTTACTAATTCGATGTGCAGAAGATGGTTAATTTAATGATTTATCCGCGGATGAAGGAATTTAAGTAAGAGGTTTAATTCAACTGATTCGCGGATGAGGGTCTAGGATTTTTTTAGAGTCTTAGCTACAAGTACTTCATCATTTAGAATTTATGTAATACATTACTGCCCGTATAATATAAAATGGAATATTATATTAGTAACAGAATATAATATGGTAAATAATTGTACCCTATATTATAGGGTAAACTTGTTCAGCGTATGAGTTGCAGTAAAAAATAGCCCTTATAAATATAGGGAGTGAGTATAAATATATATATTAATATAATAAATAATAATAAAATGAGCTCATAATATATAGTAGCTCAAGTTTATTATTATGTACCTTATTTATAAAAAGTATTATTATAATTATATTATACACCTTTCCATATTATTTTATATATAAAATAATATTGAGTATATATAGTATTCGTATATAGAAGAAGGTTTCAGGAAGTTTCATACTTAGCTGTCATTGACAAGGGAAGAAATTTTCTAGCGATGGTGTTATATAAGGGCCTAACAGAGCTATGCAACCTTTTATCCTTTTTCCTTTTGCTTTGTCATTATCTCTTGGACCAGTGTTAGAAACCTTATGCGCCCTATAGAGAGCAAGTATTCCTTCTTGGAGACCTTCTGTGAATTCGAAGTGTGGGGTGAGAGCCTAATAATAGAAGATGCTAGTTTCTACTAGAACAGGGCGAAAGACTCTATGCTAAAAAGAGTATTAAACCACAGGATTGACTGGCAATCGGAAACAAGTTGCGAAAGAATCATCCTAGGATTTTATTTGGGTTCAACAAATCGCCCTGTAAAATTTCTTCACTAGGTGTATAATGTTTCGGGCCAAAATATGTTTGGATCCAAACGGTGGACAAAGGAAACCTGGCGAAAACAGACCCTTTCTTTGGAGATTATCGATTATTATTTACATATATATAATTATTTATTTTATATTAATATTGTATACTACTATATATAATTATTTATATTAAATATAATATTTTTTCTAATTTATAATTATTATTACTTATATAATATATATATATATAATATTTATTTATATTTATATATATTTATAATATTAATATATATTATAATTATTCATTATATATATAATATATTATTATATAATATTATATATTATATATTATATTATATATATATATTTAATTAATATTTATTTATCTATATATTATTTATTATTAAATATATTTTAATTACTAATTATAAATTATATATTAATTACAACCAATATTACTATATATATTATATTAACATATTAATATTATATAAATTTAATTATTATTTTATATATTATATATATTATATCTATAATATTATATATTATAATATTTTATATTATATATAAATAATCTATTATAATTTATTAATTATTCCATTGTGTTTCCCAGATTTCGAGATCTTAAAATTATTTGTACCGCAATCTTCTTCTTGGCACCCACCAACTCTTCAATTCCTCAAACAGCCTCTAACGCCATTTGAAAAATAGGTTAGATGTAAAACAATAATGCCTAACTTTGAAATTAAATTATTATTCTACTATATTATGTTAAAAAAAAATACTTAAGCTTCTGTAGGGCTTTTTAAAAGGGAGAGTTTTTTGCTTACTCTTGTTTAAACTTTCTCAGTAAATTGAGATCTGCATCGCGAATATAGAATTCTCGCCTATAGCTACAACTTCATTGTATATGCGGCATTTGTTCTATTAGTATTTCCTGCCGGGGAGTTTCTGCATAAGAAGTGTGAAAACTTTGTACATATTTTATCTTACTGTATTTTCCCATTATCAAATTCCATGTAGATCTTGTATCCGATTCCAAGAGTTTTCGCTTTTGATAATCCTTTCGTAAATGAAGATTTGTCTTGCAACCTCTGAAAACATAGACTATTTATCGCTTGCATCTTTTTAGTAGGGGAGCCAAAAGAACTTTCGAAATAAGGTTTGTTCGGGCAGTGGTTTCAAGCTAACAGAGAGTCATAATTTGTGATGTCTGTTTTCGCTTCAATATATTTCCTTTTTTAATATAGCCTGGTTGAATATTTTCTGGACTTATGCGCATTTATCATCACATAGGCCCCATACTAATATAAAGATTTTAACCTTTTGTGACAACCACGTGGTTCAAGAATATCCTCTTGGTGCTTGTTCTAGGACCAGAAAAAGTTACTAATTTTGAAGTTGTAAGTCGTTTTGGGCAGATTTTGAAATCTTATCTATGCTCCAGCATAGTGTTTCTGTACCTTTGAAAAGTCCCTTCATTTTAACTAGCAGCATTTAAGCACAGCTTTCATCGGTTTCGCAACTTAGAGGAATCTTAATCTCCGCAAAACACAAGAATTTCTGAGATAATAGTCTTAGTTAACGTCTTAAATGGCTTACTAGAAGGAGATAACACATTTACTCCTATAAATCGATATTATCATCACCCTAGTCCAAGCCTTTTTTCACCTTTATTTGATAGTTTGTCCTCGACAGGCATAAGGGGAGACGTCTCATTTATTTCGTTCCCCATCCTCTCAAGTATCTAGCCAACTTAACTATTACTTCCTAACATCCCTGACCACATCCCTGTGCAAGGGCCTTATCAGATATAGTTGATGGAATATATATCCCCTTTTAGTTCGATAATTCATATACATTGTTAATACTTAATCAGCTTATTCCGCAAAAAAATTCAATGCGGATGCGGGTACTCTGCTACACCTCTTACTCTTTACGGTATTTTTACCGTTTATAAGGCATTTGGAGATTATACATTCCATTGGAAAAAGTGGTATAAGTTCCTTAATTTTGGGTCTCTCTCAATCACCCAAGCACCAGCGAAAAAACCCAAAAAATATAGAAATAAACAAAAAAGGATGGTTTATGTAAATTTGGTGAATTCTGACTGTTGGCCAGTTCGGAGTTTTGGAGTTCTTGTGTAGTCGGAGTCGTGAGTCCTTCGGTACGTCGGAGCTCGGAGCTCCGGCCAGTCGGAGTCGACAAAATTTTTGTTTAAGTGGAGTCGCAGTCGGTAGCGGCTCGTCGAAAATTTTTTAAGTATAATGTGTTACGTATACGGAAGTTATTCTCCAGTTATACGGGCCGTTCTATATGAGCGTAGTAGATTGAGGATTATCGTGTACGTCGATAATTAGCAAGCTTTAGAAGGCTGAAGCCGTATAATATATCACATGCACTCATCGCGTGAGTTATCTGATACGGGGATCAGCGTGATATCGGAGTTAAGATGTATACGACCTTGCCTTAAGGTGTGAAAGCCTGACTTGAGGCGGATATGCTGTCGAACGTTGGCGCACGTTGGAGGGTTAGTATACATGATGTCTTTAGTATCTGCATTAACGATCTCGATGATATTAATACTCCATGTATTAAAGAGATTATCGTAATAAAACTGAAGCCTCGAATTATAATCTGATTGTGTGCTTATACGATATGCAGTCGCAGACCCGAGGACGATTAATTATATAAATATATTAATATATACTAGTATTATAGTATATATATAATTATATATTACATATAAATTAGGCGTCCAAAATATATTAAGAGATAATTGTATAAATATTTTAGAAAATTATCAGAAATGGCAATAAATTTGTATTTAAATGTTTGCGAATTGCAAGACCAAATTACTCTTACTCTGAAACACCACGGAATCAATCTATTGAATGATGGGTTACTGGCGGGGTTATCATGTATTTTAGTGTATGCATAATGGGCATGCCTATGCCGGTTCCCGAGTATTATCGTCGCATGCCTTATGTAGTATGGGCATCTGTATAATGGGGCCCGGGGCTTCTTCTGTTTTTCGCTCCGTGTCTCGTGGGCCGGCATGCTGTGCCGTAAAACCAGTGTTGAAAGAATTCGTTTGTTTGGAAGTATTGGAAATTAGATTAACTGCAATAATAGAATTACTTGAAATACTAATGAATTCTATGATTATTTACCAATCATCGCAAGACACTATAGGTTCACTTACACTTTACCAAGATTATGACCCAAGATGGTAACCCTTCCTTTACGATTGGCTAAATCTATACAATTCGTTGTTAGTATATTCGAAAAAATTAAAGGACCTCTCTTGAAACTTATGCGTGTTGTATTTAGGGCCTTTGCGTCAAAAGGGTTCTTTGGTTACTTTTATTGTCAGACCAATATCTAAAATAATTAAAGACGTCACTCACATGCAAGGCAAACATTGTATAATACTCTCAGTGGGCAATAGATTGCTTCTGTAGGCGGGAGAATTATTGATAACAATAATGATTTTAATACAAACGTGTTAATTGTTTTTTGCATTAACGATATTAAATTAATGCTGAACATTTAATTATCGGTAAAAAATAGTTGTTGCCGAATTATTTTCAACTTTGATCTAGTGATCATCAGATATATAACATGAATTTAGTTGGGTTTCTTGAGGCAGTTACTTGGCAGAACGGGGGATTGTTTCTGATTATGTCAAGCAGTTTGAAGCTTGATTAGTGTGACTTACTTGAGCGATGTTAACAAATCATGGGTAGTAATCATAATAATACACGATCACACTTGGTCTAGAATGTGAGTCCTATTAATCCATTATGCGGAGGATCCTAATCTTTGATCATGATATATCCTTGTATGCAGGAGATGGAAATCGATAGTCTAATTATTTTCACTTTCTAAGCGGGATAAACAGCAGACATTCTGGGGTGGATCAGCTGTCAATTGGTGTACGTTTGTTGATAAGGTGTTGAAAGCTAGAGAAGAATTTTTAGGTTTACTCCTTTATAAAATTAAATAACTGAAGATATAGCAAGATAAGTATCATTATTGACTATCAGAGAAGTTGAGTTAAATGTTGAATAAGTCGTTGAACTTTGGATTGATGGATGCTCAACCATGGACTGGACAAGAAATGGAGTACAGATAATAATAAGAAAATCATAGTCCCAAGGCAAATTGTCCAAGCTGTGCCTCTCATCGCGTTTAATATTTTAGTTGTTAAGACTCTGTACTCTTTTGCACTCGGACGATGCACGAGAGGTAAGAGTGATCAAAACTGGTGAATTAAGTAGTGTGCATAGTATGAGCGTCGTGTTATGACGTACGGGCGAGTACTCGGTGAGTGTACATTACGTCTAGATGCGCGATCACAAGATTTTTTTCCGCTGAAAGTTCAGATTTCACTACGAAACATCTAGCGGAAGTGACTTGTCGATTGCACGCGTGGCACAAGGTTAGATTAGATATTGAAAGTTGATAGTACACACAATTATGAGTAATGCATTGCTCACTGGAGTGATAAAGATATTATACATATCACTTACCTAAGAGAGTATCTCATGACTTGAGATATATCCAGTACCATATTGTTAGTTGTAGAGAATATTTACCACTGAGCATATGAGATGAAACTCGGTTTTGGAAACTTTTATTGAGGAGGTCGGCTAACCTGAGGAACTGATCAGATGGACAGAACTCACAAGATTCGACGTCGATATCAGTTAAGTGTAACGATTATGTTATGAACTCGATGTATAACAGAATGTTTCTTGCTGATGTCTAGCTCGGAGCGAACTCGAGATGGAGAGCGAGAGTGCGATCAACCCAATAATAGGAACTCTTTAAATTCATGATTTGTGCTTAGTTATCAATGGCACACGTATTCCTGCTTACTTTTGCCGTGTCACGAACATCTCTTCAAACTAAACTATTAATCTGAGAGGTTTCCAGTTCACGTTGCAACGATGTGTTGAAAGTAAAAAACATAAAGACAAACAGAGATGAAATCTAACAGTGACTTTTTGCAGTGTTAAGGGAACTTAAGAAATTTTTTATTTATAATACGAATATTTCACAATGCACGTATAGTGTCCAAACAAATGCTATGACCTAACTTTTCATGTCAGTCTGGTTGGGATTATTTTCAGAGTTTCTCTTATTTCAATACAAGTTACCTAGTGATCACATGATGCTTCGTTCCGCTCATGAATATCAATTTTGGAGCTATCAGAAATCGCCAACATTTATCTGGTATTTTAACACCTCTAGAATTAAAAATTGATAACCAGTATGAACTAAAAGAACAAATTTAAGAGCTTTCTAATATACAATATTGAAGTTGTCAGTAGGTGATGGACGAGTAACTTAATAAATTAGATTATATGGTCATTAAATGTTTCAGAAAATGCTGTGTTACTATGTGATACTGATCTAAAACGATTGCGCTCTTTTTCCCTGTTGTTTATTCAAGCATTAAAATTCATTCTTTCTTAAACGCTTCACACAACGATTGCACATGGAAGATTCATTCACTCTTTAAGGAAGAGTTAAAACTTGCTAAGGTACCATTTTGAATCGAATTTAAAGAGGATGTATTGTTCTGCTCGGAGTGCACGTTATAATGTATTTATACTATCATATATATTATATATGCATTAATACTAATAATATTAATATATATATATATATAATATCAATATATAACTATATGATATTATATATATACCGTATACTATTAAGTATATATATATATTATATAGTATAATAATATATTATATATATATATATTATATATTATTATATATATATATATATATATAATTATATAATTATTAACATATATATATACAATATATATATAGGTAACTATTATATATATATATAGTATACTATATATTATATATAGCTATATATTAATAATATATATATATTTTATTGTAGAAATTGTAAGGCAATGCTATTATATTAAAGTAGACCAACTAAATTGAGTATTAAACAAAACGGTAGGTTTATGACACAATTCCTTTTAAAAAAGTTCAGGATCACACTCTTCGGAGAAGCCAGTGAGAAATATAATTCAGTGCTAGTGAGTGAGATTGAAATGGGCGCGAGCACAAATCATATTCTTGGAAGACAACTAATAAGAATATTCGAATGAAAAAAGATCTAGTCGTTTAAATACATTGATGTAAGCCAGGCAAAAGATTCGTGAAAACCCGAAGAATAAATCGTTAATGTCAGATCTCTGGAAAAAGCTTATTTTTTGAAAATAGAATAAAGAAAGAATTATTTTCATATTAAATTATTTGTGTATTTTTAGGCGAAGAGTCTTAAGAGCTGATTGCCGAGTGAAGTTCAATGCCTTTGTCATGAGGAAGATCTTGCGGATCGGACTCACTGTGCAAGTTGAAGGGAGATTCGATGAGGGGTTGCCAGAAAGCACGAGTAGCGGGTTTAACTGGAAGGGACACAGGTCTCTGAGCAGCGAAGTGGGTCGAAGATACTCGGAGATTTTGTATTCGAAGGGAATCCAAAGAGGAACGAAACAAGGTTGAATGTTACGAGTGCAGACGTTTAAGAGGACCGGCGCTGTGCTCTAGTTGTGTTCTTATTCATTAGTATATATAAATAGAAATCTGCTGGGGAGTTTGTATATCACGTCTTAAAGGATAGCGTTGGAATATATTACTTAAGGGTTTTGTGAAAAATTGTTACCGGATTTTGTATCAAGAGCACAAGTAGACAGGTTACCGAGTGTTGAGCTAGTTATAGAGAAATTTACCTCGTAAGAAAGAATTATCGCAACTGTTCACTTTCGGATAGATTTGGTAGTTATATTTTTTTAACAATTGAATTTTTATTTACTTCTGGGAAGTAGGAGTTGTTATTATTAAGTTGTCGTGCAAATTATATAAAAACGCAATTGCGGTATATTTTAACTCCTTCTCCATATTGTTGCAAGTATAAGGGGGATATAAGGTTATAGCATATTAAAAGAAAAGAGAAAAAATGCCTTTTGAATAAATTATTCACATATCATTTTTGTAGCCTTTATATAATATTTGTATATAATATATATATATATATAATATATAGTCACGTGAGCCAGATAGGAAATTTTATTAATAGTCTACTTAGCTATGTTAGTATATATATATATATAATATATATAAATAATATATATATATCATATATTGTATATAGATAGTTACTAATAGCATTATATATAAATTTATATATATATAATCATATATATCATAAGCTATATGAAAATATTATCTTCGTATCTATGACTAAATCAGAGAACCCACATTGATGTATACAGATATCTTGCAATCTACATATCTAGATAGGGTGTACCACTTATAGTGCGCATCCGGGCTTAAATGGTAACGGAGAGTTAGTAGGATACGGTGTAACGGTAATTGATTGGAACGGGATTGATCGGTTCAATTAATCTACTAGGATCAATGCTCAGACGGAGTAGTTCGTTTCGCGGACGTTATGACGTAGCAGTATCATAGTATAGGGATCGAAGTAACAAGGTAGATGACAAGGAGAACAGAATAGTACTTAAGCAGCAACTTACGTCATACAGATGAGCTGCCACATACTACACTTGGTCGAGTGCTCAGATTATTGCGAGCGTGTCGTTCAAGATAGGAGCGATATGCTGGTGTAGAGCGTATATTATATAAGTTTGATTAATGCTGGATCTGAAGGTGAAAATTGCAATGTAAAAAAAATTGGGCCCCCCTTGGATTTCGATCCTGGCCGGGCGCCATGTATATAAGCCTTGGTAGCATAACCAATAGTATTTGCCATACATCAAATAGCATTGTTAGTTTTAATTTTCGCAATCAATAAAATTTTTTAAAGCGAAATTGGAAAAAAAAATATTAAAAGCTCGTTTAAAAAAATACTTGTATTTTGACTTCACTAATTTAAGAATTTTTGTAAATATAAAGGATAAAATAGAAGGATAAATATATATTTAATATTTTGAGATAAAACATTTGAAATTTTCACAACGATGCGACTTTGACATAAACAATTTCCTAGCACTGCGTTTCCATATAATATGCGAATCAACCATATCAAATGCGAAATAAAATATATTAAATGATAAATGTAGTTTGATTAAAATTAAATCATTCGACCGCGTATCAATATTTTCTACAGCAATATGAAGTAGTTCCTCCTTTTCAGTTATTTAAATATTAAAGTAGAAGTTTCGTTAAAGATTAAAATCTAATTTAAAAATTATCATTAGCAATTTATATAAGGTTTTTAAGGAATAATATCAGGTCAAACAAACTAAATTAATTTTCGAAATGACAATTCATGATTGGGTCAATGATTGATAGAATTATGGTTTTCGATATAAAAAAAAAATATTTTGTGTGTATATTTAAGTAAGCACATTTTACCATTCAAGTCTTGAAGCTAAAATTTACGCAACTTTTTTTGGCAAATTTATTTTCCCTTGCATTTTTTTTCAACTTGGCTCTTAAACTTTTGCAGATCGTTTTGACTTTCAAATACGCTTGGGTCAAAATTGGTGTCTGACTCCTCAGAGTGCATAACAATATCTTCAGGAACATCTTTATCTAATTCTTTAGTTGGCAGACCCTTATATTTTGGAATGGAAATCTCATTTGAATCTACGTAGCACTGATTTAATCGGGGTGTCGAAATTTGCAAACTTAATTCAATGGTTATTTTTCTTGTTGAAGTCCGAAGTCTTGACAAAGCAAAAGTATCAATCGGTTTCGTGGTTAGTAGGACTCACCACACCTGATATTGGAAAAAAATTGTAAAGCATGAACAAAAGCGAGGAGAGTCTTGTTTTTATGAATTTTATCAAAAGTTATCACCCAAAGATTTAACGTTTCTATGTGTTTCAACCTTATGCAATCATTTGAGATTCTTATAAAAAATTTCTGTAAATTTTTGCTTATGTACAGCTGGAGAAATTAGTTCCTGAACAGTTTTTTTTCAAAATACTTTAATCATGTGAAATTATGTTTGCAACCACAATGCAAACTATAATGTTGCATTGACAACGTGACGTGCTAGGTAAGCTTTATTCTTTATTGTCATGCCATCACAATAGTTGTGTGAGATTACGGCAACGTGACATTTCAATATGATTGAAAATATTTTGAAATGAAAAACTGTTCAAGGACTAATTTCTGCGCAGTGTACCTAAGTAAATAACATTTTAATATTGATTGGATAAAATTTGTAAACAAGTAACTTTTATATATTTTTAGTTTTGCTCTAGAATATTCCTTACAGAAAACAGGAACACCGGGTAAATTCGAGAAATCTGTGAGATTTAAAGAGCTTATTACAAATATTAAATGATGCAAAGCTTATATAATTAGAAATATTTTTAGGGTGTTACATATAAAAATAAAAAACAAAAAACAATACTATAACACAGATTCGAATATCTAGATAATAACTAAATAATTAAAAGATAATAATTAAAATTTTCTCCTCAATGTTATTTATACTATTCTAATAATAATATAATAAAATAATAGATAATATAATAATAATAATAATAATAATAATATAATATAATCAATAATAATAATAATAATAATAATATAATAATAGATAATAATATCATAATATATAAAATAATGGAAT
>JABUQX010077083.1:30000-36008 GCA_015478945.1 Trachelipus rathkii
ATAAACATAAAATTCTTAATTTTCAGACAATTTTGATGGGGGAAAAGAGCAAACCGCAGCTTTTTCTGACCTCTAAAACGTCATTTTCGGGTGATTTTCTGTGTCTGTAGTAATTGTTTCGGCGTTTTCATTTTTTCAGAACCTAATTTTTTGACATTTTTTCGAATCAACTACTACAATTTTTTTCGAAATGACTTCAATCTTGAAATATCCATAGATGGGTCAATTACACACAAAATGTTAGAAGTAGTTTTTTGATTTTTGGAAAATTGTGCTCAGCAATGTCGAATTTCAATATCTACTTTATTTTTAAATTGCTGAGCACAATTTTCCAAAAATCAAAAAACTACTTCTAACATTTTGTGCGTAATAGACCCATCTATGTATATTTCAAGTTTGAAGACATTTCGAAAAATAATTGTAGAAGTTGATACGAAAAAATGTCAAAAAATTAGGTTCTGAAAAAATGAAAACGCCGAAACAATTACTACAGACACAGAAAAACACCCGAAAATGACGTTTTAGAGGTCAGAAAAAGCTGCGGTTTGCTCTTTTCCCCCATCAAAATTGTCTGAAAATTAAGAATTTTATGTCTATTTTTAGGTGGGGGATAAAATGGGGTCCCAAAATCCCCAATATTGGATCTTCCCCTGAAATTGGAAATCGAAAGACAATGTCGCGAGATTAAAATGAACTGTTTCTTGTCGTTTGCGACTCCATTGGGTTTCGCCGTTTATCAGCTGTGTCTAGACAATGGCGGTCATCTTTGAACATTTGCGAAACATGATTTCTTTAATACATGTAATGTTCTGTAATTTCAAGTCTTTAAAAACTTGTCACTATGTTCAATAAATAAAGTTTGTATAGTCTTTCAAAATGTTAGTACATTATTTTGAACACCCTATAATATATATAACAAATATAGTATATATATATTATATATATATATATATATATATATATATATATATAATATATATATATATATATATATATATATATATATATTATGATATATATTATATATACAGAGGTGGGCACGATCCGTTACTCTTCCGTTACTCCGTTACTAACGGAACTAGTTTTTTCAGTAACGGAGTAACGGACTCGTTACTTTTTCTTTCATGTAACGCGCTCCGAATAAGTTCCGTTATTTTTTTCTCCGTTACTTTTAGTCCGTTACATTTGGTTCGACTTTTTTGAAATGTTGAATAGCCAAATTGACCACCCCGATTCAAGCTTAAAAATCCTTATATATAATATATATAAATATATAGTAAATAAATATATATATATATATATATATATATATATATATATATATATATATATTATATATATATATATATATATATATATATATAATACTATATATATATATATATATATATATATATATATATATATATTATATATATATAGTATATATATATATATTATATATATATATAGTATATATTTATATATATATATATATTATATATATATATATATAGTATATATAAATTATTATTTATATAATAAAGGGAAAATTGCAATAGAATAATGAATAGGGAATGGGTGCTTTTCGTAACTGATGAGAATGAATGTAAACTAAGAGTGTGGTTGTGAACACTTCGAAATCTGCATAACAACTGGCAGTAATGAAGAAGTGATAGTGAATGTTGTGGGTTTGATGGTGTAAAAAGGAATAGATTTTGGGGATGAGGTCATTAGTAAGGAGGAGATAATGTGTAGAGCGAGAAAGTTGAAGAATGATAAATCTGCCGGTATAGATGAAATTACCGGTGAAAATGATCAGAGCGGAGGCGAGATTGGTGATTGATTGGATTTGAAGTTGTGTAACAATGTTTATGGAGAGCATAGTTCCGAGGGATTGGGGAGAGCAGTAATAGTACCCCTTATATAAGGGTATAACGGAGAAAAGGGGAACTGTAGAATTATAGGGAAAACTAGTTTATTAATGTAGTGGAAGAAATATACTTATTTTTGGTCGAAGATGCCGTCGAGTAACTGAAGGTATGAATTGGGGAATGAACAAGGTGGCTTTAGAAGTGGTGGAGGATGTGTGGATAATCTTTACTTTGAAAAAAATGGTTGAGAAAATGAGGGAGGAGAGAATAAATTGTATTTAGGTTCTTGCATTTGGCAAACAGGGGTATGAAATGATTAATACGGAGTTCTATGGCAGGTGGTTTTGATGTATGGTGTTGGTGGTAAGTTCTGATGGAATCAAAAGTAATAATGAACGATAGTAAAAGCGTGTGTAAGAATATATTGAGTTGTAAAAGTGATTGTTTTAATATTAATAGCGGAGGAGGCAGAGATGTGCTTGTTTCTGGTTATTCAATTTAGATATGAATGGAGTTATGAAAGAATTAGAGGTGGGATGGCAGGGAATGGTGTTAGAATCAGGGTTGTGGAGTCGTTTCAAAATTTTCCGACTCCGACTCCGACTCCGACTCCACCCTCTTCAAAATTACCGACTCCGACTCCGACTCCGACTCCGACACCGACCGACTCCGACTCCGACTCCGACTCCGACTCCGACTCCGACTCCGACTCCGACTCCGACTCCGACTCCAGAATCTTGGTGAGAATGAAGGAGAAATGGAAGAGAGTGGAGGGTGCCCTACCTATTATATGCGGATGATTTGGTTTTGTGTGGCGAATCTGAGAGAGTTTGAGAGGATTGGTAGAGAGATTTGGCAGGGTATGTAAAAGGAGATGTGTGAAGGTAAACGTAGATAAGAGTAAGGTTATGGTTGTGAATGAGGACAGTCCTCGGTGTGAAGTTATGTTAGATGGTGAGCAGCTGGAACAAGTGTCTGGGTTTAAATATTTAGTATATATGTTGGATGAAAAGGGAACGGATGATGCAGAGTGTAGTATGAAAGTTGTGAATGGCAGGAAGGTGGCTGGTGCAATTATATCGTTCGTGGATGAAAAGGGACAAAGTCTTGAGTGCGCTAGGGTCTTACATAAGGGTATGTTTTTTAATAATAATGATAATGTTGAAAATTTAATATACACAAACCAATAAATTGCCTAAGATACCGTAATTAATGTCATATTGAAAAGCTAAAAGTAACGGAGTAACGGAGTAACGGCGCTTCGTTACTTTTCCTTTCAAAGAAACGGAATAACGATAACGGAACTACTTTTTCCGAGTAACGGAGTAACGATAACGGAACTACTTTTTTGAGTAACGATGCCCACCTCTGTATATATTATATTATAATATATAATATATATATATATATATAGTATATATATATATTATATATATATATATATATATATATATATATATATATATATATATAATAAAAATATAGAATATAAATAATAGATATATAATATATATATATGAAAATAATTTTCTATTCTTGCTATTCAAAAATTAATTAAAACAAGGAAAACAAAATTAAATAAAAATGCAATATTTTGTACATTGCAGCATCCGCATTTTAAATAATTGCGGAGCAAATATTTCAAAATAGTGAATTGCGGTATGCGGGATGTCAAATTTATTGTGGATGTTATGAGGAGGAGACGTTCATACATCACTAATATATATTATATATATATATAATATATATTATATAGTATATATAATAATATATAAATATAATATAATATATATATATATATATATATATATATTGTGATGGGACGATTAATCGTCATCGTCATCGTCATCGGCAAAAATCGGCATATTTTTTTTCAATCGTCATCGTCATCGTCATCGCCATCGTCATCGTCAATGAAAAAATATAAAGAATTTTGGATAATATTAAAACTCATAATATATTATATATATATATATATTATATATATATATATATATATATATATATATTATATATATATTTATTATATATATATATATATAGATATATTATATATATATATTAATATTAATATATATATTATTATATAATAATATATATACCCATTTTGATTATGGTATGTATGCACATTCCAGTGCCGCCTAAATGTTTCGCCTTTCTGTTTCTGCCTTCCATTCCAACTCATCCTCCAGACACATCTTAGAGACACCATCTTTATCCACATATCATATTACCCATACTTATATCCACACCCCTATTCTAGACAACATCTTACAGACATCCCTTCCCTTATATCCCCCATGTGTCGGGGAGAAAAAATTTGCCGACATCAATATGTCCTGCGTGTGTAGAAGGTGTGTGGTCAGAGAGTTCTAAGTGTATTTGGTGGTAGTTGGGTTTTGGCCTGCCCACTAACCACTTATCTTTTGCCAGGAATGCTATTGCATGCCTCGGAGAAGGTCGTGATCGCCGTAAGCGGCGTTTGTATGAATCGTATGGATACATGAAATGTCAGAGGAATAAATGTGAGGAGAAGAGGAGAGAGGTGAGGGATGAATTTAGAAAGGGCAAATTTGATTTGCTTAAGCTGTGACTGAAATAAAGATGGAAGGAAACGGTGAAAATGGTGGTGGTGTGGTGTGAAATGTGATTGTGTTGGTGTGGAAGGAATGAGAGGGGGATAGAAAGATTTGCAATTCTGATAAGTGACTTGTGGTAGAAAGCTATGGTAGATTTTGTGTGTAAGTGCTAGAATTCAAAAAAGGTTAAATTTAAGTTTTGAAAAGGTCAATAAAGTATGTGTGGTTGCGACATATGGCCCATCTGAGGGTAATGTTGAAGAGAGTGCGATTTTCTTGGATAATCTGAATGATGTTTTGGAATTGGGGTTGAGTGGGGATTTAGTTCATTGCCACATATCTGCCCACCTAAGGTTTTTTTTTTTTTACAGTTGTCCACCACCACTACAGTCAGAGCCCTATTCCAAGGAAGGGGGTGGTAGTCGCTGTCAAAAGTTTACCCTCTAGCGCAAATTACGCAGCTGAGCACAGACGCAGGCTTTAAATTGAGGGGGATTTAAATTCAGCAAGGAAACATATAGAAGATGGAAAGAAGAATTCCAAGCAGAATCAGAGTGGCGGGAAAGAAGGAAGCACACAGCGACTAGCCTGGAGTTACCAAATATCAACACAAATATCAAACACAGATACAGCACTCCTTGTGGTACGAGGGGGTCGTAAATGGTGGTGGTACGCAAAATGATAACAGGTTCCCCGAGCACTTGCCTCTGGGTGCATTTTTAGAATAGATAAAGCACCAACAAACAGTTTTATATAGCCTTTTGGCCTTTGGACTTACAAATATCCAAAAGCGGGTGGAAACCCAGAGCCCCCCCTTCCAGATATGAGAGCACAGTACTCCATACAAGAGCGGATGAGACCCTTGTATAGCTGGAGCAATTGAGAAGAAGAAAAGTCTCGCAGTCTAAACAAACTCCCAGTTCTTTTGAGGCCGGCCTAGCAAACCCGTTTGACATGAGGTTTCCCAACATTTTTTTGCTTTATGTTTAAGGCCAAGGATGTTTAATATTGTTCAACAGAGAGACGAGAGAACCGTCGAAGAGATAGGAAAGTTAGAGATGCGTTTTAGAGAAGGAGAATTTGCAGAAGTTGAGGTTTTTTAAAAGAATTGAATTTCACAGGCTTGAGACGACCCCCATCCGGAAATTCTATCCAGATCAGTGAGAATAGAATAGGAAGATTAAAGACGAGAGGCAATTCAGAAGTAAAAGAGAAGGTCCCCAGAAACCCCTGAAATGAAGTTGAAGAATGAAGGGTCGAGTCATCGGTTATATGAGTGGATAGGGTTAGATGCGCAGGTGAGAAGATCATTATTGAAAGTAGGAATAAAAGTAGGAGATAAGACAGAACCGTGAGGAACACCACTATTGACAAAAAGAGAAGAAGAGTCGCCCCTCATCAACAACAGCCGATATTTAGAGATTTAAAGAAAGCTAGACATAATTAAGCAAAGAGAAAGAGGAAACCCAAGGAGGGGAGCTTGGAGAGCAATGGTGCGTGCCATACTGGGTCAAATGCTTTGGATATGTTCAAGCGCCATACCCACGCAAGTCCTTCCCCGTAAGTTCCAAAGGCC